>JASDQU010306739.1:73600-105601 GCA_032191745.1 Picea mariana
GATGTGGTGCTAAAACCTTTCGAAATACCTTCTAATATGCAAAATCGATCATGAATATGCTTCTTTATTGTTTGTATGTGAATAATGGTTAATTCAAAACAACGCTCGTCTTGCTAATGATCTTTTTGGATCAATGAAAATCTGACCAACACAAGCAGGTTTCGTACAAAAAATATACCCTCTCGTTGTGATCAAAACAAGAAGTGAAAGAAAAGAAAAAATCCAAGAAAAATCAAGAACTTCACACCAAAAGAAATGTCGAAGAACAATGACCTTAACTAAGACCAAATGAAAAGATCCATAGGCTTCTGATGTCCTTCACCAAAGTTTCTCGTTTAGTCAACAAGGAGAGAAAGACAATGCATTGGTTTCAAACTCCAAACAACAGAAAAACTCAAAAAAAATAGTGAAGAAGGCTACAAGATCTAAACAGTAAGGTGTTTGTTCTTCAAAAATAAAGATGTCAAAGTTGAAAAGGAAGAAGCATTGACTCACAGGGAGGCTCAACAAGTGAAACACAGAGGTAAAACTCTGAAAAGAGCAATTTTGGAAAGTTTTTTGGCCAAAAGAGAGATGGCGCTCTGTTGTAAAGGGAAAGGAGCATTATAGCGCTCTATGTAAGGAACTCAGGGAGTGCTGGCGCTCTGTTAACACAGACACAGGGGCGCCAGGTTCAAAAAGCTCTTAAAATGTCAAAAAATCCAAAAATTACAGTCTAGTCTCGACAATCAAGCTGAGTGTAATGGGGTAGGGATTCAATCAGCTCATGAAATCAATAAAAAAGGGGTGAACCAGTTCTGAGAACAATTAAGGTGTGAGACAAGGTCTATGAGGAGAAATCAAAACAAAAAGTTTCGATTTGAGGACTCCCCAGTGGAGTTGCCAGTTTCTGTTGTAGGAAAACCTCCCTGCGGACAGGTAGATTGCCTCAAAGAGCTAGACCCTTAACTCTAAGACAGAAAGTGCTTAATGTGGACACTGACTTCCTTTCAGATCTATACAAACTAATGCATGAGGAGGAAGGAGAACAAAAGTACCTTTTTATCGACGTTTGTCCCTCCATGCTCCGAGCTTAGCTACAATCTTTCACTCCTCGACGAGCCCTGTAGACAAAAAAAGTACGACCACTTCCTACTCTATTGATATTAGCTTGAAAAAAGATCTATCCATCAATGATAAGTTCATGTAATATCAGACACAAACTAGAAAGAAATAGGTCAGGCATGTCATATTAATGAGAACAACGACAACAGTGCTTACAATTGTAGATGTGAATGCGACGGATTCATCAAGTCCCCTTTCTCTAAACCTTGCCCAAAATATCCACGACCTAGATGATAGCAGCTTCATTGATCACTTTCCTTTAGTTCACTGTGTGTTTCCTATGAGATCATAGGTTTCATGCTAGCAATTCTTCCCCTTTTTCACCATCATAGAGCTTGCTTATATAGGTTAACAGAGGCTTATCCTCTTGAGGTATATTTAGGGTAGGTTGAGGAATTCCCTCCTTAGATCAGGGATCTTCTGATTGAACCAAGAATTCAAATGAAACTACCTTCCAAACTTGAAATATCCTCCCCTTATTCTTGTCAACAGGCCAACCACTACCCAAATTAGACAGCGCTCACTCAAAAGGTCATCAGGGCGCTATAGCGCTCCCTAGGAGGCTCAAGGGGAGCACCAATGCTCTAAGGATGGATAGTGCTCCTTCAGAGGGGCAGGTTGTTGTTATAATGCTCCCTAATACCTTATAGGTGAGCGCTAGTTCTCCTAAGGATGATGTAGAGGAGAACTCTCCTTCAAAACCCTAGTTCAAGAGCTCGTTTCAGATGGAAAAAGATTCTTGACTTCAGTAGATCATTCTCCTTCCTCCAATTCAAATGTCTGAGGTATTCTAAGTGTCTCCTTAGTGTCATCATCATGGAAGTATGCTTTGTTTGATGTTTGCGACACTTGTTAACAACATGTGACACTTGCGACAGTTGCGAGGAACATGTGACACTTACGATAGTTGAGAGGAGCATGCGATACTTATCAAATCGAGCAATATTGAGGTGTAACACTTTGGACTATGCAGGGAAGACTTTGCTTTCTGTTTTATGCCTCCTCTCCCTCCTTGTGTAGACTATATTTTCTGTGTCTGGTACCCAGTTTCAATTGCACCTAGTACCTAGACCTATTTCTTACTGTTTTTACTGAGATCTATGAAGCAACTAGTTGTCATAGTACAATTTCATCTGACTCCCATTCACTAATCCTTCCTTCCATTCTCCCTTGAATGTTTTCAATTGTGTAGCTCCTCCTTCTATAACATAGGCGATCTCGTATGGTCCAAGCCAATGCGTTCTGAACTTCCCTGGATGTTTTATAAGCTTACTGTCATGCACCAGTACTAAATCACCTTGCTTGAATGCATTCTTCTTGATGTGCCTGTCATGATATGCCTTCTCTCATTTCTTCTGAACCTACTAGTAGAATCCTACAATGAATTTGTCTTCTTCTAGTTCAACCAACTGTGCAAGCCTCTCACGAACAACACTGGTATCATCCATGTCTGTAAATGCAACAATACTTAAGCTTGGTACCAAGTATTCCATCGGGACAACAACTTCAAGACCATAAACCAATTTGAAATGTGTCTGCATTGTTAATTTCTTGCAAGTGGTTCTATAGGCCCATAGTACTGCAGGCACTCTTAAATCCCAGTCATCCCTATTCACACTACAAATTTTCATCAATGCTGTCTCCAATATCTTGTTGAATGCTTCAACTATCCCATTTTCTTGTGGATGGTAAGGTGTACTCTTTTGATGGTGGACTGCAAATTCTTCAGTCAGGGCTTCCACTGTATTATTGATGAAGTGTGTTCCTTAATCGCTCATAAGGATTTTGGGGAATCCAAACCTGGTTATTATGTCATCAAATATAAATTGTGCAGCTGTAGTTGCACTATAGTCCTTGACTTCTCTGGCTTTGACCCATCTGGTTATGTATTCTGTCACATTAATTATGTACCTTTCTCCTGTGCACCGGGTTTATGGGTCGCATGAAGTCAATGGCCCAAATTATTGTAGGGTCATCTTTGGTTCTAATGGAATTTCATCTCGTTTGGATGGTTTCCCAACTCTCCGGCACACATCACAGGCTCTAGCATAATCCTTAGCATCTCTGTGTAAGGTAGGGCACCAAAGGCCAGCTCACAAATCCTTTTTCACGGTTTCTTTCCCTACGTAATGTCCTCCTGCGATGCCTTCATGAGCTTCTATGAGGATCAATGGTTAGTCTGTCTCCATAACTCATCTCCTTAGTAACTCATGAGGTCCCATTTTGTATAGCTGACCAACTATCAATGAAAAGTCTGCAATGCGCACCACTAGTTGTTTCTTCTAGGGAATTGTAATCTCACTATGTGCCATTCTTGTTTACAGGAACTGGACGATGTCTATGAAGTGGTCATCAATATTTCTAATGGAGAGCAGCTATGCATCCGACAGTGTATCCTCCAAATTGGTGGGTTCTTATCCATGTTCCAACCTTGATAGGTGGTAAGGGCCCTTGGTCATTCTTTCTGGCTTAAATATGATTTCAAAATCATATTCTTGAAACAACAGAAGCCATATGCATATTTTCCCCCCCAACACTGGCTTGTTGACCAGGTATTTCAACGCAGAGTGATCTGTAAACATTTTGAAGTGGCCTCCCTACAAGTAGTGGTGGAATTTATGTAGTGCATACACCATGGATAATCCTTCTCTTTCTGTAGTGGTGTAGTTAATATCAGCTGTAGATAGCTTTCTGTTAGCAAAAGATAACAGATGGCCGATCTCCCCTTCTCTCAATTGTGCCTATACTGCTCCCATTGCAATAAAAGATGCATCGACATTCACATGAAACTCCTTGTTCCAATCTGGAAAAACCAGAGTGGGTGCAGTGACCATCATCTATTTCAATGTGTCGAAGCTCTGCTGGAATTCGTCTGTCCAACCAAATTGACAATCCTTCTTCAACAACTTCTCCATCGGTGTTGTGATTTGGGCATAGCCTTTAATGAATTTCCCGTAACAGCCAGTATGTCCTAGCACAATGCGCAGTTGTTTGACTGAAGTAGGAGGTGGAAAATCAACTATAATTGCAATTTTAGATGGATCAACCAACAATCTTGCTTGCATACAATATGGCCTAATAACACTCCAAATGGTGAGAAGAAGATGCACTTCTTCAAATTCAAAGCAATTTGACACTGCCTGCATTTATCCAACATTAGCCTTAGACATTCAATATGATTTTTCAACAAACTAAACACAGTCCAATCATCGAAATATGCTTCTAAACATTTATGCAAAAATTCTTTGAACACTTCGACGACCACCCTGGAAAAGATGGTTGGGGCATTCTTTAGTACAAATGGCATCACTGTATATTGGTAGGATCCCCATTCTATGGAAAATTTGGTCTTGTGGTGGTCCACCTTAGCAATCCGGATCTGATGGTATCCTGAAAATCCATTTGTAACAGAATATACCTCCTGGCCTCCCACGTTGTCTAATAATTCATCAGTGAATGGTGTAGGGAAAGGGTCATGCAGACAGGCATCATTGAACTTCCTGAGGTCCACACATATCTTGATTTCTCTTGTCTTCATGTCTTGTACCACCATAGGGATGATCCACTCTGATTCTTCGACATGTTCAATAATCCTTTCTTCCAGCATTATGTGAAGCTCAATATTCACTTTTTCCTTGTATTTTGGATTCAAACTGTAAGGTCTTTGCTTGATTGGATTCACACATGGTTTCAAAAGTATTCTCATCTCTCCCATAGGTCCTTTTATAGTGAACTTGGTCGGAAAAAAAATCATGATATTTGTGCAACAACTCTGTAATCTTGTCAATGGTAGAAACATCCCAATAATATATGACATTGGCAAGCTTTGGTGTATCCTTTGTTCTAATATTGACCTTTTTGATCTTGATTGGCTAACCAATAAATGGTATCTCAACTCCTGGTCCCTCCACATCTCTTTGGACTTCTGTTTCAGTGATGTTTACTTTCCTTGGATCATCGTCCTCATCGACATTGATGTTGTAGCAGCTCTGCAATTTCTAGAGAGGCGCAGTCCATTCGTCCTCTTCTTGTTTCATAGGGAGGCTAGATGCCTCTTCAAGTACCTTCTGTCTCACAATCTATAATGCTTGGTCTATTGAAGGATATTCACTTTCAAATGAAAAGGTGGTGACAAAATTCTGAATCATACCTTCCCAATTTGCAGTGATGAGGCATAGCTCCACTTGAAGGTACCATTTGATAGGAGTTGTGTCCAATGTGTTAATGAATCTATGCACCCATTGTTCTCTAGGAATGTCACTCTAGGCCTCTTCACATCTTTGCACATGGTCCTTTGGGCAACTTCAACCAGTATACCTTACTTCGCAACTTACTGCTTGTGATGAGAACCGTGCTGTCATCAAGGTTCAACATTGTGTCCAGTCTGTGATATTTCTTTTATGCATCCCCCACCATCTTGTTGGTGTGGCTTTTAGCACCTCATCCATTGCCAAAAATATCTGTTGTATTGGTACACTTGTTTCAAAATCTGAAAAGAAGGCTTCTAAAAGGTTCATACCATCAATTGTGGGTAAATTAGTTACTATTGTGCCGATCCATCGAACTTCTTTGGTTAATCTAGCACATCTTCTAGTAGATACTTCATACATATGGTTCTTCCAGTTCTCCATCGCTTCTTCTGAATCTGATGAACACGCACTGTCACTTTTCCAGCTTAGAATCCCATTGGTTGTAGGGTTGATGTAATCTTGCTTTCTGGCTGTTAGTTTGTAGATGTTTTCCAATTCGTATGCATGGTCTTCTTCTCTGATGGGTTCTGTGTATTGTTGACCCTCATCTGGATATAAGGGTGAAATGAACCTAAGGCAATCTCTTTCAAATTTCATACGTCTTTTCTTCAAATCAACAACAGTGGAATTTTGAAGGCCTAATCAATTCCTAACAATGCAGGGTAAGGGCAACTGTCATCAATAATTTCAATTACCTCAAATTTGCAAGGGTTCTAACTCCGTGGATGTCCACAGGGACATGCTCCAATCATCCAAATGGGCTGACATATTTCTTATTAGCCATTCTAAGCCTGATAGGGGAATAAATCATCTTGGGTTTTCCCATCAGTGCCCAAGTTTTCTTTGTCATGACATTGACCTCCAACCCTAAGTCGAGGACCACAAAGTCTATATCATACTCTCCTATTTGAGCATCCAAATGTAATTGTTTATTTGTCCTTCTCTTCTTACCAATTTGGTGTACTGCCTTATTCAGCAAGGGGTCTATCTTCCCTAGCTCATACTTCCTATTAAGTTTTGTAGTTCTTGCACAACGTTCTCATCCTAAATTAACTTAAGGTAGGTGTATAATAATTTGGTGAGCTTACTTACCTCTTTTTCTTGATTCGACGAAGCCGACTGATCAAATGCCTGAAGAATTCCATATTCTCTCACTTCTTGTCATGTTTTTGATGAAGACCCTAGGTCTCCCTTGAACTCCTATCTTGCTTTCTCGAATATATGTCTTTCTTTCTTCTCATCAAAATCTTGAGTCTTCTCTGCAGCTTTCCTGATACCTGAGTCTTATGAAATCTTTCCTTGGATAATTCTATCCTCTCCTGTAGCATCGCCTCCTTGAGTAATAACAATGACTCTAGGGTCTGCTCCATGAGGTTCAACAAAGATCAATTGCACTTGTGGGTTCTGCTGGGGTCCTCGTCATTCCTGTAGCTTGGCTAGCAGCACAGGGCAGTCCTCAATGACATGCTCGAAGGAGTTGCAACAACTGCAAGTAGTGAAAGGGTTCTGACAGTCCCTTGCTAGATGTCCTAGCTACGCGTAGTAATAAAATATTATTTTTCCTCGGCCTCAACCCATTCCTCCTCCTTGCCCTCACCCTCTGTATCCACCGTGAGGATTGAAGTTTCCTCTTCTAGGGGAGTTATAATATGCATTGTTTCCTTCTTGATGTACTTCACCTTGGATCTTGTATATGTCTCTTGATCTTTCATGCATGAGATCATAAGCTCTACAATCTCTATCATCATGCCCTACTAATTTACATAATGTGTAATACAAGTTTGTAGGGGTATGAACATATTTTTGCATGTAGTAGCATTCACCAGGGCCATTTCTATTTCTGCATACTTCGCACCAAGGTAATGTGACTTGCTTCAAAGAGCTCAAAGCTCCCAAGGCCAGATATTCGTGAAACAGGGGACAATGTTCCTTGTCATGGCCTTCTGATTTGAATATGATACACCATATGTCTTCCCTTTTGTCTTTTCCCTTGTCCTTTTTCATGTCCTAAACCTGCAAAGACAAACTAGTTAACTGACTCATGATATGGCTCATACCTGAGCTGGATTCTCCCATAGGGGTTGATTCAAGATTCATGGTGATCTCCAATGCTTCTTCCTATGAAGCAATCTTCTGTTGCATCAAGGGAACTCTGATATGTGGTAACAGAGCAGTGATGAACTATTCCTTTTTCTATTCATCTGGGATCTTAAAAGTCAATCTTCCTGTTAGGGTCTTGAATCTCTGGTCGAACTCCCAAATAGGTTCGGCTACCTGCTACTTGATCTCCTTCAGTTCTGTAATACATTGTGACTCTGACTTAGGTTTCTTAAACTTTTTAATCAACACGTTTGTGATCTCATTGAATGGCTTAGGCTGCACAAGTCCTTGGACAAGCTTCATGTACCATCTCAATGCATGGTCTCTCAATGAGGTGTTAAACTGGTTTCTTTTAACAACTTCATTGGTAATATTTTTAATGTTCCATATGGCCTCACACAGGAAACAATGCTAATCAGGATCTTTAGATCCATATCCTCTAAATATAGGGAGCCTCATCTCATCTTCCATGAAGTTGCCTAGGTTTCCTATCTGAGTGGATGCTGAACTGCTAGTAATAGTGCTCTGTGGACTCTGGTGATTTGGAATGTTCTGATTACTTAGCATTTCTAAAACAACATGATGATTGATATTACTTGCTTCAATAGCCTACGCAGTTCCTGAGGTTTCTGGCTCATTTTGACGAAGTTCTTTAGATGCTTCTTCCTCTGGCCCCACAGGTTCTTAATGTTCTTTGTCTGTTAGATATGCCTCTTCTCCATAGTTTTTCTTAAAGAGGTTCTCAAGGTGAACCCCTCGAAATAATCTTCCATTGTGTGTATGTCCAACTTCTGTATTGCTGTCGCTGTGCGAATTCTTGAACATTAGCCTTTTCAAATCTTCTCGATCTACTGTATCTTCAAGATGTTCTTCTCAAGAAAGAACATCTTGAGTCTCAACTTCAGGAATTGAAATTTTTTTCCTCTAGGTCCTTTAAAGAAATATCTTTCAGCTTGGTTGTATGTCTCTATTCTGTCAACAAAAAACTTGGTGAAATACTCTCCAATGGTACTATCAAACCAGTGATCTACTTCTCTGGATACAACACTATCAACCCTTTTAACCTTCTGGATCAGGGCCGACGTCCAAACCACATGAGGTCTAGATCTAATCTCAAACTGGGTATCAGCTAACCTAGCCAACCACTCAAACAACTCCTGGTGGATTCCTCCAAAGAAGATCTCATGAATTTCGGTGAAGATGTATCTTTGTAGCCAATCTTCAGTACTCAGCTTAGGGTTCTTGTTCTAGGCTTCAATGAAGTCCCTCTCTTGATCTTCTATCCACTTTTGAATCTCTGTCTTCGATGGGAACCACCTTGAAATTCCCTCATGAAGATTCCTGTCCTGACAACAGAACCATTTGTTGGCATAGGGGCAGACCCCGGGTTCAACTCCAAGAGCGCACCAACAAGCCCTAACTACTGGCCCTATTATCCCCGATTTCTAGGGATAACCAGGAGATCATGTCTCAAGGCCCATAGGTCCTAGACATGGAGTACCGAGAGAAGGATTGACCTGAGCATGGCCCTGGAGGGCCCATCTTTCTTCTTCTTCATCAGACTTCTCCTGTCAGTAGAAACAACATCCATCACCTTCATCTTGAACTTGTATAGGAGATTGACAGGGTACCCTAGCAAGCTTGTACCCGTAGGTTTTGGTTAGCCACCAGGGGGGATTTTGAAGGGTCATCTTCCACTCCCATCATATCATTACACTTACATCTTATCTCCCACTCATCTATCCCATTCCCCTAGTCTAGGCATTAGGAAGACCTGTTTGTGGGGTTACACTTTATCTCGTGGGAAGAAGGGGCTAAAGGCCTAGAAGGTAAAAGAAGCTGGTAAGAGATAAAAGCCACAAAAAATAAAACCTAGAGATGCCTCACCTAGGGATCCCCGAGAAGGAAATAAAAGGCTTCTCAACAAGAAACAAGAGGGACCCGAAGAAAAATGACAAAACAAGACCTAGCCAAGAGGATGGGGGGTCTCATCACGAGCCAACCCATTATGTTCATGGGTGCCTAGCAGTATGACATTTTCCATTATCTGGTTACCACACCAGGGTAGTGACCTTTGGTTACATGGCCAGGGGAA
This sequence comes from Picea mariana, assembly GCA_032191745.1. NCBI lineage: Eukaryota > Viridiplantae > Streptophyta > Pinopsida > Pinales > Pinaceae > Picea > Picea mariana. Next base: position 83,150 of record JASDQU010306739.1, read on the forward strand.
AGGGGGTCTCATCATGAGCTAGCCTTATCATCTCTGTGAAAGTATTTGTGGGTAACACTGTCAGCTCTGGTCACCACGCCAAGGAAGTGTTCTCTAGTTAGACCTTGAAATAGAAATAAAGAAAAAGTAATAAAGAAAAGAAAGAATAAAGGAAATAAAGGGCTTGGAAAGAATTGCATCCATGACAGGTATAACTCGCCTTCTACAAAGGCACCCATGGATAATACCACCCCTGTCTTTCACTCTACCTGTATGTCTGGGCATCCTTTGACCACACCACCTCATGTTACATGGCTTCGATGATATCCTCTGGAAACATTCCTTTTCTTATGGATGCTGGCCCAATAGGGCATTTTGTCTTTTTCTTCAGCTTTGTATAGTAGGTCATTGTAATGTCTTTGAGCTATTGGATGATATGCTAAGAGTTTTATGCATGCATTTGATAAAATTAATGATGAAATATGATTGACATTTCCATGAAACCTAGGACTAATGAGCCCATGGAGGGTGAAGTTTTTGATGTGCAGGATCATGCCTGACGGACATGTACCAGTTGGACCGATACACATGGGGATATGATTAGTTTGGATCTCCATGGGGTTGAAGAGCCCATAAGATGGTTGCTAAGACCCCATCAGGGGCAGAGACAGGACAATGATTGATCGAGCCTTTGCACATGAGAATAAGAAGGACATTTAATTCGGGATGCTTTGGCTGAGCCCAACCCAGGGGGATGACCCACTGCAGGTGGAACTTGTCCCTTTGATGGCCTAGGACGTCATCTAGAGGCCCTTAACATCACCTCCAGTGCATGGTAGTTTGACAGGGCAGTTTGGCATGTGTGGCAGAGCTTGGAGGCCCAAAGAGGGCCAACGTTTGTCATCTTGTGCTGCATTTTTCCCTAAAAAGGGCCAACGTCTCCCTCAGAAGGGCTTGACGTCTCATTTATTGATTATTTAGGGTTTTATTTAACAGTTTAATGTAAAACAATATGATTTTTGGTTTGTAGCCTTGTCGGCTATTTTTAATGACCTAAAATTAATTAGAGGTCATGATACACTATATGTTGAGGATGTTTTCCCCTCATTTGAAGATAACACAACTCACTCACACTTGTGAGGTCTGATTTTTGCACCCTTATTGGGTATTTTGTCTTTAAAAGTGAGGCACACTTGTTGATGGGAGGCTTTTCTTGGCATATTATGGAATTTCTCTTGAGGAAGGTTTACAAATAGGGTTTGCACATGCTTTTCTTCATGATATGTAAGTATTTTTCCGGCAAAACTTCTTGATTGAGTGGTTGTAGGTTAACAATTCTTGCATTTACTTATAAAATTACTGATTTTAAAACCATAGGTGACAAGCACAAAAGTAGGTCATTGTCATATGTCCCCTTAGAGAGAAATATTCAGCCATTGAAGGAGGAAGATAGAGTCTAGCCTTTGCTACACTCATCTAACTTCTTCCCTTAAGCTAGTTTTGATTTTAAAGGTTAAAGGGAAGGTGACGTCCTAGGCCTAGGTTATCTACACCTAGGGCTATCCATCTTTTAGGGTTTAGTGATAGAGCCTTGTCTTTACAACACTCTCCCTCATTAAATTCTCTTGTTTATCCCTCTTCTTATGCTAGCCATTTTCCAAGTTTGACCTAAAGAAGGAGGAAAGAGCATGAGGCCTTGCTTAAGAAACACTAGAGTGAGCCTCTTTCCCCTAGGGTTTTGATTCTAGGGCCCTGGCATTGCTGCACTCTAGAACCATTCCCTCTCGTCTTTAGCCTGTTACCCCTTCAATCTTGTGTCCTCTCCTTTATTGACTCCATATACCCTTAGGCACTGATCTTAGGCATACAACGTTGAGGTCATAGTGTCCAACACCACTCTCAAAACTTTGAATTTTGAAACCCTAACTAACAAACTAACCTAGATAAGGCTGACGTTACACTTGGTTATCTCATATTGACACAACATTTGTATTCTATAAGCATTTGGATGATGATTTACAGCATTTATTGAGTAAAGTGCTGGTTGGATACATTGTTAGCTTGATCATCTTGATAGTTATTAATGAGTTGATGCTTTTTCCATAGCTAATTGATGAAACGTTGACTTCATTGGTATCTATTTTTTTACATTACTTATTGATTAAAAGCAGATAGTCATTGAAGTACTAACCCGGGCAGGTGTTTTCATTTGGGCATACACTTCTTTATTGGCTTATTAGTCGGACTGTCTGACCTTGGTGGTAACCTGTGAGGGGGAAACTTTAATCTTGACTTTATACCCTCGCCTCTTCAAAACCCCAGGTTACCGGGGACGTCTCCCCTGGGTTAACCTCCCTAAATAGAAATAACCTCCCCATTGAGGTGACATTGGGTAGGGAAGGTTCCTGTTATGCCAGTTTTCCCTCTATTCTCTATCCATTTGACCTAGCTACAAACTGTGCGATAACATACCCTTTCAGCAACACTTGTGAAGCATATGCAGTCCCACCCAAAGCAACTATGAGGGGGTTGCAGGACAAATATGTCTACAACAAGGGGAATATCAAGTGGATCTATTACAACAACAACACAACATGCATCTATCACTCAACAAGCTAGATCTATCCTTCACAGCTATAGATCTGATCTAGTACAATAATGCAGGTAACAATATAACAACGACATAGATCAAAGCATCAATCACACACACAACAACAAATGTACGTGGTTCACCCTCTCTCTAGGGATACATCCACATAACCGTGCTTATGATTTATTAAGGTAAAGCATACAATTATTATCTGCGCTCTAAGTTAGCAGATCTTCTTTCTTCTCTCGTTCTCTCCCTTTCCTGTGCACCCAGCTGTAGGACTTGACCTTCACACATAGATGAATATCTTACAATATCTGAAGGCTCTCTCTCTCAAAACTTCTTTCTCATAATACAATAATCTCTCACCACACCAATAGAGCTAGATCAACAACAATATCGTACCCCCCTGACCTAGGTCCTCTTGACCTTTATTCATACATTACAATACCCCACTGATAGCCTTAGGCCAAAACCTAGGTGCCAAAACCCTAAATACCAAAATCCTAGGTGTCTAAAACCCTAGGTCAACTTGATCCTCTTTTTTTGGGCTTCTCCAACCTGTCTATCCTTCCTTCTCACGCGGTTCTCCAAAGCATATAATGGTGGCTTTTTCCCTCTTGCTGAGTTGTCCTCGATCCATATTCCTTGCTTATCTGTCATCCTCGATCTCCTCATCCCATGACTTGCATTTTCGTACTTCACTCCATATGTTCTTCTCTTCTTCTCACTTCAACCCAGTGACAATCACTGTGTCTTCCTTCAAGTGCGCATTTCACCTTTTCTTTCTTGATCTTCACTTTATTCCATAACCAAGGGCCAACATCTAGCTAGCATTTAATGTCAATTTTGTAGAGAATTTGCTGGAGTTAGATGGCTATAACAATCTTTTTTAACAACAACAAGTATTAGTTCTTAGAAATGCAAGAAAACATCATGTAAACTTATCATTTATCAAGTATATTGTTTGGAAATTATCAAAAACAATTTTTGATTGAGTTAGATGCAAGTTATGTAGGTGTATGCAACAAATAAATGTAGATTAGTATGGTTGTAGCAGTGATTTGTAACAACAAAAAGTTAACTAGTGAATTAGTCTAGTTTAGGGTTTGTAGAAGTTAGTAAAAGCTTCAAGGAAGAGAGTTTGAGTGGTTGTTTGATCAATCATTCACTAAAGCAAGTGGAATAATGCCTTTATGGGGTAATGGAGTCAATAGGTGACAAATTTCTCTTGGAAGTAGTAACAACAATGATTATACTTGTCTAATTGAAGAATGGATCTTAGAGGAGTTAGCACTTTAAGTCTTCTGGGATCCAAACTTTAAGGGGGCGAGCTACTAGAGAGTAGGTACTTCTAGGCCCTAGCTCCTTTCTCGTCCTTAGACTAATGAAAGATATTAAGAGAAACAATAACTATACAATGGCTTCTAAAGTGCTAGTATTTTAGGGATTTAGAAGTTTATCTTAGTCAAATCACTTTAGTAAAGCCTAGAAAATAAAGAACAAATAAGTAGTATCTTAAGTACTTTACTCCTAGGGTTTGTCAAGCAAGCAATTTCATAATCATTAACATGAATAAGAAAATATAGCATAACCATTCAAAATGAAATGAAAATTGCAGATTTACTTACTTCACCAAGAATAATACACAAATAAAACCTTAGATTGCCAAATAACTTCACCAAGAAATGATCCAAGTTGCAAATTTTATCCTCCAAGACAAGTGCACCTCTCTATTTCAGCCAATAACTCCCAAATGGGACACAAATTTCAGACCACTCCTTGTGTGAGGAGTTTTGATGATAAAATGAGAGTACTTTATCTCTATTTATACAAAACTTTGACCTTTAATTAATTTTAGGTCAAATAAAAGGCCGACCTGGCCAATTTATATCAAAATCCAGTTTTTACATAAATAAAATTCATTAACATCTAAAATCATCTCCAAGGGTGATGTCATGCCATTCTAGGGTGTCATTGATACCTTAAGGTGGAACATTGGGCTCCATATGCAAAACGTTTGGCCTCCAAAGGCCTTGGATGATACCCACATGTGCCAACCATCTCACAACTACCCTAAAAATGAAAACCCCAGCTCTGGATGACATCCAGGGTCATGATGGTGATGTCATGGGCTCTCAAAGGTCAACATCCAAGTGGAAGGGCGAGATCCCCCTGGGTCTAGTCAGCCAGGGTGTCTCCAAGAGCAACATCCTTTCTTCTGGGTGCAAATCTCTGATGTCTTCTAGCCCCTAGTTGGGGTCACAACATCCATCTGTGGGATTTCAACCCCATGAAGGTATGAGCTATTCATTCCCCCATATGTACCTATCCACTGGGCAAGGTCCTGTAGCAACAACAAGCACACCCTCCAAGGGTTCATAAGTCACACAGATCATAACATGTAAATCACATCCAATAATCAAATTACCCAAACATATGCATTAAACCCCTCTTTACATAGACAAATGCTCAAATACGTTATGCAATTTAAAAACTCAAGTTTGGAGAGGGTCTTAGGGTGTCCTATTGGGCTAATCCCTCCTTAAGTTTGGGGTGTTTCCCAGGCGAGAGCCAATCCAAGTCATGTAAGTGTATGATGTGGCATTGGGTAAGTGTTTGGGCATGGGGTGCAGTGATAACAAGGAAATGTAAGTCTCACCTATGCATGCCTTTGTAGAGCGTGAAATGCACCTTGTCATATATGCCATTGTTTCCTAGCCCATTTACTACTTTTTACTCTTAGATTTATTATCTTTTGATCTTTTTCTTTTGTGCTTCAAGGTAAGAGTTGAGGGACACTGTCCTGGCTTGGTGACCCGAGCTGAAAATATTATCCACAAACATTTCACAGAGATGAGAAGGATGGATTGTGATAAGACCCCCTTTCTCTTGGCTATCCCACCAAGAGCCACTACCCTATTTTGGTGACCATATAGATGGTAGTGTCATACCGCTACATGCCCATGGTCATAATAGGCCGGCTTGTGATGAGACCTCCTATCCACCAACTAATACCTTGAGTGTTTATTTATTGTATGGGTTCCCTTTTCTTACTGAAGCCTTTTACTTCTTTCTCAGGAATCCCTAGGTGAAGCATATCAAAGGTTTCATCTTTGGCTTGAGACTCTTTCTAGCTAATTTTATTCGCTGGGCCTTTAGCCCCTTATTCCCACAAGGCAAGGTACAACCCTTCCTAGTGTGGCCAATCCCAATGCCTGAACAAAGGTGAGGGGAGATAAGAGGAATAAAGATGGAAAGTGGCAAGTATGGAGGGAACAAATGATGGAATTTCAAAGACCCATCTAGTGGCAATCCATCCTAAAGGGATATCAACTTACTAGGGAATCATCTCACCCTTCTAGGTATGAACAAGTCAAAGAGCATAATTTCCAAGCAAACATTATGAAATGAAGGAGAATTCAATGCAACATATTCAAGTGCTTCAAGAATCAGAGTGAAACATACCATGATACCCAGAATAATTACCTTATGGAGTAAGAATTACTGTTACTTTAGGGCTAGGCTAGTGGGATGGATACTATTGCTGTTGATAAATGGGCTGCACTAAAGAAAAGAGGGGCCCTCTAGAGCCATGCTAAAGTCATCTAGCTCTTGATACTCCATGTATAGGACCTGTGGGCCTTGAGATGTGATCTCCTTAGTTATCCCTAGGGTAAGGGATAACACTGCCATGGTGGTAGGTACTTGTTGGATGGAATGATAGTTGGCAAGTGTTGTGGATCCATGTCGTGAGACAACTATTAGTCCCATGATACCGCAATAAGAAGTGGAAATCAACTAAGTCCCAATATGTCATGGTGGTGGTGAAAACGGTGGAGAATTGTGGTTATGTGAAGAAGTAAGGTATCCCTATAGACCTAGAGATCCATGAAAAAATATTGAAAATCGGCCAAGTACCAAGAGTGGATTGGTCGGATGGGGTCATAGATGTAAGAGTCAAGAAAGTGTTGTAGACCCACTGGTTGAGGTGAGATCTAAGAAAATGACTAAGTATGGAGAATTAATTAGGTGGTCAAGAGGTCTCTATATGTCATATATTGGATGGCCAAAGAGTGAGGGATACAATGACTCGTGATATATCATAGAACTACAAAGAAAATAATGGAAAATAATCTAAGTATAAGTGCAAAGTGAGTGCGACAGAACTAGAGGGTACAAATTGGAGAACATGAAAGCCCAAAATGAAGAAGAGATATGACTTATATCCATGATGAATCCATTAAGACAAATCAATGACAAAGATCTAATCAAGGAATGATCAGATGGTTGTTGAGCGTTGCTATTATGTTGAATGTGCTAATGAATATTCCTTCACTATTTTTCCACCATAACTTTCAGCTCAAAGCTCGGATTGGAGCAAACAAATAGTTGTTGGAAAGGTCTTGAGGAGTAGAAGAGATCTGTCAACCCATAATTTTGATTTGGGCATCATATTTTCTTCAAAAGTGATAAAAGTGAATTCTGTAGCAACAATAGAGTGGATATTGCAACTTGTAATTGTTGTAACATTTCACTCAAAAATAAGATTGAGGCATGAGGACAACCATTGGAAAGTTATTTCAAGAATGAATTCATTTGAGGAATCCTAATTGGGAGTAGTGCATTAATATTCTTCATAATTTAAAATGAATAATGACCTATAATATAATTGTTAAAAATTTTGTAATATACTTAATTATAACAACAAATTATTGCATGCACATTCTTGCATAATTAGAGATACAAAAAATCAGACTTTAGTTGCTACATGATAACTAGAGACATGGAGGATGCTCAGGGGTTTTACAACCATGAAGAAGAAATTATAGGTCTTCATACCAACATGGATAATGTTGAGACTGAATCTAATGGGATAAGAGGTAGGCATGAGACTGTAACTATGATAAGCCTGTAAAAAGAAGAGGTAGGCATGGGACTGTAACTATGATAAGCCCGTAAAAAGATGTGTAGATATATAGAGCCAACAATGAGAGGATCATGAAGGCTAAATAAGAGATACTTAAAATCCTAACTATGCTACAGAAGCAAGTTAACAAGGACTCTAGCACCAAGCAAGCAACTAGTGCTAGACAAGTATCAACATCAAGATCCCATAGCAAAAAAGATGATAATGGAAATGATAGGAAATCAAGAAGCATGAGTAGGAACCATCATTCTCCACGGTATTCCACTAGAAGAACTCATGCAAGTTTAGGTCTAGGGAGTAGCCCAAGTGAGTCTCCTGTTTAGAGGAAAAGGAGAAGACATGAGGGAGACATCTTGCAGGGTGAACTATGAAAGATTAAGCCACCAATTTTCAATGGTGAACACCAGAAGGGTGAAGAGGCCGAGGCTTGGCTGTTGGAAATGAATAAATATTTATAGCTGCATGATTACTCCTCCCAGGTAGAAGCTAGAATTGCCACCTACCACTTGCAAGGAAAGACAACCATGTGGTGGGATCAACTTAAGCAAGCCAAGAAACTTGATGAGAAAATAATCTTATGGAGGTAGTTCAAGGGATATTTCCAAGAGAATTGTTTGTCCACGCCTTACTATAAAACAAAGATGAAAGAGTTATTTGAACTCAAGTTGGGAACCATGACAATGGAGGAATATGAGAAGTGGTTCTTTGAATTGTTAAAGTACGTTGACTTCATCAAATATGAGAAGGTCAAAATCTAAAAGTTTCTAAGTGGTTTACCCTCTTTCTACAGTGATAAGATTCAATATGATAACCCAAAAACCTTGGAGGAAACCATAAGGGCAACAAGGCATATGTATGAGAAGAGCAAGGGAAGACCAGTTTTCCAAAAATCTTGGAATGACAAGATGAAGGGTAAAAAGGATCAAAGGAAGAAACATTTTAAGCCACCCTTTTTCAGGAATAACTCCCAAACAAATCAACAAGGTCATGTAGCCTAAAATTAGCAAAATAATGTAGATTCATTTGGGAAAATGCCAAGGAAGCAACCTGTTGAATGTTGGGGATGTGAGGGAAATCACTTATATAGGGACTTCCCTCACAAAGGAGAAAAATGAGGATTGTCCACAACATTCAAGAGGCAGAAACAATGGAAGACATGGGAATAAGCATGCCAAAGATTTATGCAGCCTTGGATAACAAGATAAATATCAATCTCCCATGATTGAAGTGGAAGGTAAGATCAATAATGAGCCCATCTCTATTTTAATTGATTCTGGAGCTAGCCATAGTTACATAAATGATAACATTGTTGAAATATTTCACTTGCAAATAAGTAAGCATATTAAACCTTGGTTAGTTCAGTTAGCCATGAGGGTTAAGATGAAAATTAATGAGTTGGTTAAAGATTGCTTGATAGACATGAATGGACTCAATACAAAGGTGGATGTAAACATCATACCATTGGGTTCATATGATTGTCTAATTGGCATGGATTGGTTGGAAAAGCATCATGCTGTCCTAAACTGTTACAACAAGACAATCACATGTCTTGATGAGGAAGGGTAGCAAGGAAATATTCAAGGCATTTCAAGAGATGTAGCTGTTAGAGAGATTTCAAATACGCAGTTGAAGAAGAACTTCAGGAAAGGATGTCAAATGTTTGTAACCCATATGGGGAGGAAAAAAATTCAAAGTGGAAAGCATTGAAGACCATCCAGTTTTGAGGGATTTTGAAGATGTTCTTAGAGAAATTTTGGGACTACCACCAAAAATAGACATTCATTTCTCTATTGATTTGGTGCTAGGAGCTTCCCCAATGTCCAAGACACGTTACAAAATGGGCACACCATAACTAAAAGAGTTACAGATGCAACTTGAAGAACTTTTGAAGAAGGGGTATATACGCCCAAGTGTGTTACCTTGGGGACCCCCGATTCTTTTTGTAAAGAATAAAGATGGAACATTAAGGTTGTGTATTGATTATAGACATCTTAATAAGGTCACCAGAAACAATAAGTATCATTTTCCAAGAATTGATGATTTGTTTGATCAACTGAAGGGTGCAAGAATATTTTCGAAGATTGACTTGAGATCGGGCTATCATCAAGTAAGGATAAAGGGAGAAGACATCAACAAGGCAACATTTAGAACAAGATATGGGCATCATGAATTCATGATAGTGCCATTTGGGCTATCAAATGCCCCAACATTTTTTATGTGTTTGATGAATGGATTGTTTAGGAAGTACCTAGAAAAGTTTGTGATTGTGTTTCTAGATGATATACTCATCTACTATAAATCAAAAGAGGAGCATGAACAACATTTAAAAATGGCATTAAGAGAGCATAGATTGTATGCTAAGCTAAGTAAGTGCATCTTTTAGAAAAATAATATTCACTACTTGGGGCATATAATATCAGTAGCGGGGATATAAGTTGATCCTAAGAAGATAGAGGCCATTAGAATATGGTCACCACTAAATAATGTGACAGAGGTCAGAACATTCATGGGTCTCGTTGGTTATTACCAAAGATTCCTAAAAGGGTTCTCAAAGATTGCAAGTCCAATCACTTCCTTGCAAAATAAGGGAGTTAAATTTGAATGGACTTCGAAGTGTGAAGAGAGTTTTCAATAGTTGAAGGGAATATTGACAAGTGCACCAATCTTGAATATTTCAGATCCAAACAAATATTTTGTTGTGTGCATTGATGCATGCAAGGAAAGACTTGGTAGAGTTCTCAGTTAAAGGGACCATGTGGTATGCTATGAGTCTAGAAAATAAAAAGAACATGAGAGGAATTATGCTACACATGACTTGGAGTTAGAAACAATTGTACATGCATTGAAAATGTGGAGGAATTTGAGCTAAGGATAGACAATTGTGGCTTGAAGCATTTGTTTGGACAACCAACACTAAATGCTAGGAAAACTAGATGGTTGGAATTTCTGAGTGAACATGACTTCGAAATTAAGAATATAAAAGGAAAACAAAATCAATTAGTTGATGCACTCAGTAGGAGATCTCATGAAGTGCATGTGGAAACCATCAACATGTACAAGACATATCAGAAAGACAAAATTATTGTAGCAACAAATTCAGATCAACACTATGTGAAAATAAAAGAGACATTACAACAAGGAAATTTTCAGCAGAAATTTAATTGTTATGAGGTGAAGGAAGATGACATTTTCATATACAAAGGAAAGGTGTATGTGCTGAATTCTTGTGAGCTGAAAAAAAAAGTTCTGAAATAAATGCATAATGTGTCATATGTTGGACACCCAAGATATCAGAAAACAATTGCAATTGTAAGAAGCCAATATTTTTGGCCAGGAATGAAGAAAGAAGTGACTCATTACATATCCATATGTCTAGAATGCCAAAAAGTAAAGACATAACATAGACACCCAGTAGGTTTGATACAACCTTTTCCCATTCCGAAATGGAAGTGGGAAGTTGTCATAGTTGATTTTATTACTATGCTTCCCAGAACAACGAAGCAACATGATTCCATCATGGTGGTGGTGGACTAATTGACTAAAGTAACACATGTTATTTCTATAAAGACTACACACAAGGAAACAAATATTGCAGACATTTTCATAAAGGAAGTTGCCAGGTTACATGGAATGCCTAAGACAATAATTTTAGATAGAGATCCAAAGTTTACTTCAATTTTTTGGAAATGTTTGTTCAAAGGCTTTGGGAAGAATTTAAATCTTATCACAATGTATCATCCAGAGTCAGATGGGAAAACAAAAAGGAATAATAGGATAATTAAGGACATGCTTAGAATGTATGTGATGGATAACCATCAAAGTGGGAAGATTATATTCATTTAATTGAATTTTCTGACAACAATGGGTATCCAGCCTCATTGAAAATGAGTCCATTTGAGGCATTGTATGGCATAAAATGTAATACTCCCATGAGTTGGGATAATCTAGTAGACATAGTAGTTGTTGGTCCAAATTTGTTCAAGGAAATGGAAGAGAAGATGACAAAGATAAAACATAAATTAAAGGCTTCCCAGGATAGGTATAAAAGTTATCCAGGAAATAACAAAGTGTTTAGAGATTTTACAGTGGGGGAACATGTGTTTTTAAAAGTCAAGGCACATAAAAGTTCACTAAGATTAGGAAGTTGCCCGAAGTTGGAAGCGAGATATTGTGGGACTTTTGAAATATTAGAAAAGATAGGGTAAGTTGCATACATGTTAGCATTTTCTACATCCATAAGAGTGAATAATATATTTTATTTGTCATTGTTAAATAAATATGTTCCTGATCCTAACCACATAATTGATTGGAATGTGATATAGATGGAGAACGAAATGGATTTCCCGGTGGAACCAGTATGCATCCTAGACCAGAAAGTCAAAGTGCTTAGGAAAAAATCCATAGGGATGGTAAAGGTTCAATGGACCTACTACAGTCCTGAATATGGTACATGGGAGCATGAAGAAAACATGCAGGCAGAATACCAACAATATTTTTATAATTTTGAAGAAAACATAATGCAAGACTCCATTTTGAGTAGCTAGAGTTCCAGAACCACATCTCAGAGTCCTCGCCAATTGCGTTGGGGGCATTGATAAAAAAAATGTCTGATTCCTTGGGTTATCCTTAATAAACATATGGTACATCCCTTCGGTTAACCTTGATAAACGAATGGTGCATTCCTTGGGTCAGTGAGTTGGAAGGAACATGAGATTTTGGTTGGAGCTGCTACTGGAGTTGTTAAATTACATAATTTTATTTATAAAGTATTGGCATAGAGTGCACTGATAATGACACACAATTGTAGGGGAGTGGGAATCTGACATACCCACCAAAATCCCCAGTTTAATTAATGCTTTTGTAGATATAATTTGTGGCTACAACCAAAGCGATGTAATATGTGAATTGTATTTCAATGTTTAATAATAAAAATGTGATGCCAGCTGCTAAGGGGACATGGAAAAGAGATGGGGGATGAATTAATCCACAAGGGGGGGAGTGTATAGGATAATGGACAAGAGGGGTACGAGGGGGAAATACCCATGTATATTAATCTAAATCCATTTTCCTAAATTTTCTATTTGTATATGAACCTTCCCACTTTTGATTGAGTGTTCCTTAAGACAATCATTGAATACATGTAAGAGGGTGGGTGCGAGTAGTCACATCCCAAAGTTATTGGGAACATGGGGGTTGAGTAAAATCATGTTGGGGAAGTGTGCAAGTCAATAAAGGTAAGCCAAAGAGAGGAAATTCGTATGGGTTGGGAAAATAATTTTAGTTAGTCAAGTTTTAAGCATGGGGAGAAAGGAGAGACACAGAAAGAGATATTGAAGCTAGTGCAACCATGTAGAGCGAATTATAGATAAAGTTGGAATGTATTTGGAGAATCTTGGAGATGAATATTGAAGAGCTAGGTTGTTAGGCCTGAAGAGTGAACTCCAGAGTGAGTTTCACTGTAACAACATGTGGTTGTTGTTGGTTTGCTAGTAGTTTTCCTAGAAGCAAGTTCCCTTGAGTTCACAGCTAAGAGATTCCTAATTACATGTGCTAGAGAAACCATGATAAATGAATGGTACATTCCTTGGGTTAATCCTGATAAACAGATGGCACATCCCTTGGGTTATCATTGATAAATGAATGGTGCATCCCTTGGGTTGAGCAGATTAGGAGGAAGAGAGCTAGTCGAAAAATATGGATAGTTGCAGGAGAATATMATTTGGGTTATGAKTTTTATGACATGCGAGTGRAATGTGAGAGACCAACTTCTTTTKTGGATTACTAGCCTCAGCTTGGGGGTGACTAGCTATTGAGAATTGGAACAATCAGTCTATGGTTGGGTGGAACRTYCRTCCCAAGAAGCTGGTTGAACAACATATTCAAAAGATAAGTGTTATATCTTGTTGCCATGTTATTTACATGTGTTATTTTTGTGCATGAACTATGTGTATTTGAGAACGATTTACATTCTACGGTGTGAATGATTAAGTTTCATTCATGTTAATTTTGTTTGCTTTAGATGCATCTATTTTATGGTTATAGAAAATAGCTAAACATGTTTTAAATTTGTAGTTGTAAGTTACAGGAAATCAACTAACAGTAAAAGAATTACTTTAGTTAGAAAACATTTCATTTTTATATGTATTATGCACCGCAATGTCCCTCGGTTGGGCCTGATAAACAGATGGCACATCCCTTGGGTTATCATTGATAAATGAATGTTGCATCCCTTTGGTTGAGCAGATTACGAGGAAGAGAGCTAGTCGAAAAATATGGATAGTTGCAGGAGAATATCATTTGGGTTATGAGTTTTATGACATGCGAGTGGAATGTGAGAGAACAACTTCTTTTGTGGATTACTGGCCTCAGCTTGGGGGTGACTAGCTATTGAGAATTGGAACAATCAGTCTATGGTTGGGTGGAACGTTCGTCCCAAGAAGCTGGTTGAACAACATATTCAAAAGATAAGTGTTATATCTTGTTGCCATGTTATTTACGTGTGTTATTTTTGTGCATGAACTATGTGTATTTGAGAATGATTTATATTCTACGGTGTGAATTATTAAGTTGCATTCATGTTAATTTTGTGTGCTTTAGATGCATCTATTTTATGGTTATCGAAAATAGCTTTATAGAAACATGTTTTAAATTTGTAGTTGCAAGTTACAGGAAATCAACTAACAATAAAAGAATTACTTTAGTTAGAAAAAATTTCATTTTTATATGTATTATGTAACATAATGTCCCTCGGTTGGGTCTGATAAATAGATGGAATATCCCTTGGGTTATCATTGATAAATGAATGGTGCATTCCTTGGGTTGAGAAGATTAGGAGGAAGAGAGCTAGTCAAAAATATGGATAGTTGCAGGAGAATATCATTTGGGTTATGAGTTTTATGACATGCGAGTGGAATGTGAGAGACCAAATTCTTTTGCGGATTACTAGCCTCAGCTTGGGGGTGACTAGCTATTGAGAATTGGAACAATCAGTCTATGGTTGGGTGGAACGTTCGTCCCAAGAAGCTGGTTGAACAACATATTCAAAAGATAAGCGTTATATCTTGTTGCCATGTTATTTACATGTGTTATTTTTTTTCATGAACAATGTGTATTTGAGAATGATTTATATTCTACGGTGTGAATGATTAAGTTGCATTCATGTTAATTTTGTGTGCTTTAGATGCATCTATTTTATGGTTATAGAAAATAGCTAAACATGTTTTAAATTTGTAGTTGTAAGTTACAGGAAATCAACTAACAGTAAAAGAATTACTTTAGCTAGCAAACATTTCATTTTTATATGTATTATGCACCGTAATGTCCCTCGGTTGGGCTGGGGGAACGTTACAAAGTGGTACTAGAGATGTAATTGGGAGAGTTTTGTGTGGCATGGTCCATCTTGGGTGTTTGGGAACGTTACAACATGAACCTCCTCCAATCCCTCCTAGTGCCACGACCATGCAAATAGATGAGATCGACCTCCTCCAAAGATCTCCAAAAACCTCCTAAACAGATCAATACACCTACAAAATGAGGACAAACAATAACATGAAGCTCCAATGGAAATCTCAGATGGATTCCCCTCTTTTTCTAGCTAGGGTGGATATTTCACCACTAAAACCAAACTCAAGTGGAAGGGGTTTGTCAAAACCCCCAAAAAAACTTGGATCTCAAGAGAACTCCAAACAAGAGGTCAAATCATAATGAGGAAAGTGGAACACTACCCTTCCTTTTGTTCTTCTTCCATTTCCCTTCTAGTTCTTTACCCTTTAGAGCAAATCCACATGACTTTATTCCCCTTTTAATTTTCACTTAAAGATTAAAAGTCACTTTTGCTAATGTTTAAGTAAATTATTAATCTAAAAGTTACTTTATTACCTAAATTTTAATTAAATGTCACTTTATAATTATAACACATTTGAACTAAATGACATCAAATAATTCCCCCGACTCCCTTTTCTTCATTGACTATAGCCTATGAGAGTTGTGTAGGTTGCTAAGTCACCCTCCCATAATGATCAAGTGGAAGGAGACATCACACTCCTCCCTTCTTGAGATTACTTATCCCCAAGCAACTCCAAACTAGGATGCTATAAGATCTGTTCTCCCTCCCAAGTGGCATCCTCTTCAAGAAAATATTCCATATGACCAGGTACTCCCTAATCACTCTTCTCCTCTGTCTCTGTTCTTTGACATCAATAATTTTTTCTGGAGTCAAAACCGAATGTCCTTCCTCATCTAGTGGAGGGAGGTCTTCTAAAGTGGTGACCTTCCTTCTCAACACCTTCTTGAGGAAATATACATGGAAGGCATTGTGGATCCTTCTACACTCTGGAAAATCCAACTCATATTCCACCTCTCCAACTCTCCTGATCACCCTGTATGGTCAATAGAAGTGAGGCTTTAGCTTCTCTATGCCACTCTTCTTCAATGAGGATTGTATGTATGGCTACAACCTTAAAAACACCAAATCCCTAACCTCAAATTTTCACTCTACCTTGTGCATGTATGCATACATCTTCTATTGATTCTAGGTGACCTATAAGTTTCCTTTAGGACTCTTAATATGTTCTATCTCTCCTACAACCAATATTTGGCCTTGGGAGCCCTACTCTCCCCGAATTCCAAATCCACAAATGATGGATCATCGTAACCATACAATTCGCTGAATGGAATCATATCGATGGAAGTGTGATAAGTGGTATTATAACAATGGTCCCCAATATGTAACCACTTTATCCATGCCTTATCCTGTCCCAACACATAGTTTTGTAGGTATCCCTCAATCCACTTGTTCACTATATTTGTTTTCCCATATGTCTGTGGATGATAACTAGTACTAGTTTTCAACTCTATCTCTGATAACCTAAAAAACTCCTACCATAACGTGCCGATAAATTTGACATCTCAACCACTGACTATGTATCTCGAAAGACCATGTAGTTTGAACACCTCCCACAAGAATATGTTTGCCACCTGAGATGTGTTATACTATGAAGGAATGTAAAATAAGTGTGCATACTTGGTCAACCTGTCCACCACCATGTAGATACAATCCCTGCCCTGAATCTAGGTGTCAACTCTGTCCCTGATAACCTAAACAACTCCTACCAAAATGCGTTGAGAAATCTGATGTCTCGATTTCTAACTATGTATATTGGAAGACCATGTAGTATTAACACCTCCCGAAAGAATATGTCTGCCACTTGAGATGCACTATACTCTGAAGGAATGGAAATAAATGCACACACTTGGTCAATTCGTCCACCACCACGTAGATATAGTGCCTTCCTTGAACCTTCGACAACCCTGTAATGAAATCCATGGAAATTCTCTCCCACTTATGCTCTAGAATAGGTAATGGCTAAAGAAAACCTGTAGCATTTGTAATCTCATAATTGTTCTGCTAACAAGTCATGCACTCTCTCACATATGTCAGAACATCTTCCTTGAGACCCTTCCAAGAGAATCTCTCCCTCACTTTCATGTAAGTCTTCAGATACCCTTGATGCCCTACCAACGACACACCGTGTACCACTCTCAGAATATTATCCTTGAGTGTGGACTTAGGGACAATATAGATCTCATTATTGTAGAAGATGATGCCATCCACTAATCTTTACCTGTCATCCTAAATAATTCCCTTCATCAACTTACATGTGAATGTATTCTTGGAGTATTCCATCAAGAGAATGGACTTCCATTCTATTGAGATTTCTGTCATGGAGAAGGTTGCAAGTCTCCTAGAAAGGGAATTAGAAACTACATTCTTATTCCCCTTCACATACTCAATGTCAAAATCATATGCCTACACCTTAATTATCCATTTATGTTGCCTCTCCCTCAAATCTCTCTGCTCCAATAAATACCTCAAGTTATTATGGTCGGTCCTCACCACAAAGCATCCTCCAACCAGGTACTATATGAACTTGGAAAATGCATGCATGATGGCCAACATATCTTGATCATAAATGGGGTAGATCCTCTCTGGTTAGCTCAACGTCCTTCTCTCAAAGTCTATGGGGTGTCGATTCAACATCAACACTGCTCCTATCTCCTCTCCGGATGCATCACACTCTAACATAAGTGGATATGAGAAGTTTGGAAGTGTTAACACTAGGAAAGTACTCATCATCTTCTTCATCCTATCAAATTATCCTTGTGCCTCCTCTGCCCATATGAATGCTCCCTTCTTGGTGAGTTCTGTCAATGTCACAACAAATTGTGAAAATCCTTTCATAAAGTGCCTGTAGTAGCTGCACAATATGAAGAACCCCCACAATTCTATAACTACGTGTGTGGGCCAATCTAAGATCATCTAGATCTATCCCTAGTGCACTTGTACTCCATTCTCACCAATCACATGTCCAAGATAGAGAATCTTTGTCATCCCAAACTCACACTTTTCCTCCTTGGAAAACAATGACTCCTCTTCCATGATGTTGATATTCTCATCAACATGCCTCAAATGCTCCTCCGAAGTTTTGTTGTAGATAAATATATCATTGAAGAACACCAGTAAGAACTTCCTCAATTGGTTTTTGAATATATGGTTCATACATGACTTGAAGGTAGCTGGTGCATTAGTCAACCTGAAGGGAATGAATAGGAACTCATAGTGCCCATAGTGACATCTGCATGTTGTTTTGCGGATGTCCTCCTCTTTGACCCATATCTAATGGTACCTCGATAGAAGATAAATCTTTGATAAGTACACCACCCCATGCAACTCATATATCAAATCATCTATCCTGGGTATTGGGTAATGGTTCTTGATGGTATTCTTGTTCAATACCCCATAGTCGATGCACATTCTCATCATGCCATCCTTCTTCTTCACCGATACTACTGAAGAAGAAAATGGACTAGAGCTAGGCTTGACATGTCCCATCTCCAACAACTATTGTATGGATTTCTCTATATAATCTTTAAACTTCTTCAGATGCTTGTATGATGTGGTGATCATGGGATTTCCCCCATCCTCTAACTCGATGACATGCTCAAATCACCTATCAGGTGGTTTCTCTACTAGTAGTAGCCCAAACACTTTGTCATGCTTCCCAAGTAGATCCAGTATGTCCACATGATAGTGTTGGTGATCCTATGATGGATTTTGTGTTGTGATCAAACAATCTACTACACATGCCACATCACCATTTCTAAAGATGAATTCCATGTGTTTGTTTGAAATGATCCTAGGAAATCCTATTGACATAGCTCTCAGAATAACTTGTTGACCCCTGTGTCTAAAAACTCCATTTTCATGATTTGATAGTTAATTTTGAAGTCTCCAAGTGAGTATAGCCACTGGACTCCCAATACCATTTTGGTATCCTCCAAATCCATTACACAGAATTCATTGGTCAACACATAATTTCCCAATGTCACATAGAATCCTTTAATACTCTATGTACAAGTCATTTTGTACCCATATTCTACCATCACGTTGAACCCCTCAAATTCCTGTGTGGTAATGTTTCTCCTAGTGACGAGCACCACATTGATGGAATTATGGGTGGCCCCAACATCAATCAATGTTGTAACTCTTTGTCCCTGTAACATTCCTTTGATCCCGAAGGTATAATACCCGGGGACTCCTAAAAGTGTGGCAATGGTCACTCTTTTAAAACCCTCCTACAACTACGTTTCCTTTGGAACATCAAGCTATTTTTGTCTTACCTCACCACTTCTCTATCCATTATCCTCTACATGATCTGTATCATCATCACTGTCATATTCCTCATCGGAGAGTACCTTTATGTAATGTACTTTCCCTTTTTCCATACATTGATGAACCGACTCCCAAGGTTATTTGAAACTAAACAAAATATTCTTCCTCAGCTCCCTCAGAGTATCCTCATCTATCTTGTCCTTCCATGTCTATGGATTCTGGAAGGGCTTCATCTCCTTACCCTTCTGTGGAATAAATGGTTTTACTGGTGCCTTCTTGGGCACTGTGTCCGCCATGTCCTGGTTCCTCATTATGTCGTCCTGTAGTGTGGCTGGCCTAAAGGCCTGTTGAGTGCTCAACACACTTTAAAATATTTTATGAATTTTTGTCACTTTTGGGTACCACTTGTTGACTTTTGTTTACTATATGAATTGAGTTCAATATGGAGGGATGGTTTATTTGTTTTCATGAACCTTATCAATCAAATCGTATTTGTTTGAACTTGTTAAATGAAACCTTGTGTCTAAAAGAACTGGGCATTCTAACTAAGAATCTTTAACTAACATTGTGACAAGCACGCTTATGTTCGACGTCGGTAAACTCCAAGTAGATAAAATGGCCACATAGTAATAATAATTTTCGATCGTCGATGCACCATCGATGCCAGTAAAAGGCAGAGTAAGTTTCTGCTAGTAATTCACCACGCAGATTCAGGAGATAACCAATTCCCATTGGTGTCGACGGAATACGAGAGTACTAAACATTGATATGTGCCATGATAAACCCGTGACAGCCAAGGACGCATGTGTTGGTTCAGGGTCGGTGAAATCTCGAAGAGTTGAATCATTGAAAATTTCCACATTGACACATCTCTGATCGCTGATCCCCAATGCACTTTCAGGATTGAAATTTTTTCAAGAGAGTTAATCTGGGAGCACTTGGGTAAGATTATTGCTGATCATCGATCCTTGATACTTTTCAACGTCAACTTGGTAGTATCTGTTGTTAGAACGATTTGCTAAGGAAAAGTCCCTGATTCTGAATAACACGATTAAACGAAGATGCCTGATTCAAGTGCCACGTGTCTTTATCGCATAGGGATTTCATATGGTCTAGTTTCGTCCAAAGTCATCTTAAGGTTCCCTCTGCCTTAGTCATACTTCAGAGTCAAATTTTCCATGTCATCTTTGTACAACAATATGGATCACTGTCAGATATTTTACCAGGAGATATCAACGAACAATGTTTAAAGAGAAGTCCTGACTCCTGATCCACCAGTTAGATTAGCAAAATGATCAGATGTTTTCGGCACGAGATATGATTAGATTATGTCATTTAATAGGCTAGTTAATGTTTCACCCCACATGCATTGTTACCCCATGCGCCAATTGAACAACGGGAATTTTAAATCGTCGATAAAACATGTTATATCCCGCGTCCATGTCGCCAACCTATGGTCGAATTTAATTTTAAACATAATGAAGATCTGGTGGCATATTTTGTAGAAACACATTCATATCATGAATTGAATAGATGATGCAACAAGGTAACTTGAATATCTGTTTAAATCATGAAAACAACTTTGAACACTTCTATTATGCACACAAGCTTCCATTTCCAGAGCATTCGAAGAAGCGAATCAAGTGTCTCAATACTACGTTGATTCTTAGACCATCAAAACTAGGTTAATATAGAAACAAAGGTATGTGTTAAAATTTATCACTTTGGCAATCGTAATTTTTTTATATCAACATTTGATATTTTACACAATATCTCACTATGTTTTAACTGCAGGAAAAAAAAATTGCCTCCAAGAAAGCCAACAACCAGGCACTTGCCTAGGGCACCTAAGTTAAAAGAGGTAGAAATTGGTGAGGGTTCTCCTCCTGGTACTGCGAGGCAGTTGGAATACACTCCCAGGGTGGAGTTGGTCATTAAAACCTTGACAAAGAAAGCATTCATTCAACCCCCAGTCTTCGACAATATGGAAATGATGACTGAATCCAAAATAATGCTCCCACAGTGGGGAGATCTATTCAATAGAATCAACTAAGAGGATTACACATAGTTTATCCCACACAACGACCCATGTGTAAGGGCTCTAGACGACCAAGTTTTCCTAAACATCCAGAGGTCGTCCTTACACATGGTAGCCTGTCAAACTCTAGTTTTCCCATGCATCGAGATCTTGAGCTGGTTAATCGATCACACAGATGTGCATAAATTTATGATCAACGATGAGAATGGTGGGTGTTTTAGAGTTTTTCTCCTGACATAAATTCAAAATTATTACAAGCTCAGGGACCCAGAGGAGCGACTGAATACAAAATTTGAGGTGAAGTTCTATGAATTCCACGACACTAGCCGGTTGATGGCCTCAAGGTGGAAGGAGGACAAGAGATTTATGAACTGGAGCAATGGCTAGTATGGGACGACGAACCTGAGGGAGCCATACATCTACTTGATGGCTCTAATCTGCCCACTGTGTGGAGAAAATAACTGCTCCAAGTTCTCAGAAGCATGGATTCCCCTAGCGTACACTATGTCTATCTCAGGGAGTAGTTTAAACTGGGGAGAAAACATCTCCAAGCAATTGAGCACCAGTGTATTGCAGGGTCAAACACCAAAAGAAGGAGAATCTCCTGCGTTTCACATGGCCTCATACCTGGCCTCATATCAGGGTGTTCAGGGCCACTGCAGCACCACATTTTCTCCCTGCTCACATCCTAGACCAACTCGTTGTAGGAGAAATCTGTTATCAAAGAATCCTGCAGGGCTATAACACCACACTAGTTAAGGACAAGAAACGAGAAATCATACCCTATGACTTCCATGTGGTGTTTTACATAGTGAAAGACACTTATCAAGCCAAACAATAAGGTCTAAGCCAACTTGAATTTAGCTTCCCGATAGGTCAGTTTTGCAAGAAATACCCTAAAGGCCTGGTTCCCCAACATCTTCACAAGTATCGTCCTTTTGGCCATACATGCATGACAAGTTTGAGGATGAGATTTTTATAGAATGCGCTTAGGAATGGGAGGAGGTAGTACAAAGGAAATATAACCTGAACATGACAAGGTTCAAGGCTATGAGAATGGATAAACAGGTGGATACAATAGAGTATTCGGTTCAAGAGGCTCTCAGAGTTATAGAAGAAATCAGAGCAGCATAGAACACATAGGCACAGAGGTGAGGATTTATTTTACTATAAGGAGTGCAGAGAGTCATTGACTAGTTAGAGAATGATCCCTAACTCATAGAAATTATGAGGATCCCCTCAAA
>JASDQU010306739.1:154334-171082 GCA_032191745.1 Picea mariana
TGCCACTTATGCTTAGATAAAATCCATCAATTCCTCTTGGGTATAACACTCTTAATAGTTCTATTGCTAATCCTACCCAGGGTCCATCCGGAGGACCTAGTCTTTTTGTTCCATCTGGGTATAACGTTGCTAGCGGTTTTGTTCCCACACCTACCCAGGTTCTTTTCAACCTCTGTAACCAAATTTGACAGGACCCTCTAAATAGTTACAAACTACTTATGATCCTACTAGTATACCTATGGGATTACCTCCCCAAAATTACCAGTTTCATCAAGTAAACATACAAATGTTGTTTCTTGCTACTTTGGATTTATCGCATTTATCTATAATTTTGAATTATCCCATCTTGCATTCTCCTTATTGGTCATTTATCCCTTCTAAATTACCATTGGGCATTCCTAAGTTTGATGGTCGATCAGGAGAATACCCAAACAATCACGTCATGACATTTCACCTTTGGTGTTCATCCAAATCCTTGATGGATGACTCCATCTGATTACATCTTTTCCAACGCAGTCATATGGGTTTAGCTACCAAATGGTACATCGAGTTGCCACAAGGATTATTCAATGATTTCAACACCTTAGCTATGTATTTCTTGACACATTACCAATTACCGATACGATATGAGATAGGAACCAAAATTTTAAGTTCATTTAAACAGTCCTCTTCTATTCACATCTCAGATCATATTCACAAGTATAAGAGGAGACGACGATTAATTAAAGTTCCCCTTCCTGATCAATTATTGGATAAGTGGTTTACCAAATCACTCATCGGTCCTATAGCCCGTGATGTTTCCATGGGAGGTGTCGTCACTGAAGAACAAGTGATCAATCATGCTCAATACTTGGATCTTGTTTATTCTCAAATGGGCATGTTATATGACTCGATCCCTGACGCTCCTCGCCCATCTACAAATCCAACCCCAACGTCTCCAGTAACTTCTCATGTTTTTGATGGTGTGATTGGATATTTTCATGCTGAGACTCTGCCAAAACAAGTCAATCATTCTAATCCCAAATCTACTACTGCTAATGTACAAAATACTACTCCTCCTGCTCCCTCTCCCGCTAAAACATCTAAGGTCGATACAGTCCAGTCTACGCCTACCGGTAAATCTCAAAATACAAAGAAAGGGAAGGGCAATAATAAAGAGGATAAAACTAATCATCAGCAACCGAATAAACCCAAAACTCAACCTGTTGATGATAAAGAAAAGTGCAAACCTCATTATCCTTATATTATCTATTGGGAGGACCATTATACGAAATATTGTATGAGACGTGCAGAAGTTACTAAGTTCTTGCAAGGAACCGGGACTCCCCATACACCTGTAATATTTTTACAACCTTTTCCTTCTCAATGGAAAGCTCAATTGGTTATTCATAACCAACCCTCTCCCTCTACCACATCTTATGTACTTATGTGTACTGGTGACTCCAAGAAAAACGAAGTTGCAGTCGCTACTCAAACCAAAGATTATTCTCCTTCTAAAGAGAAAGTTGATGATCCACCTCTTTTGTTGGCTCAACCTCCTCCATAGGATGTTCCTCCCAATGGTCCTCTTCATCTCGAATGACCTATTCCAGATACAGTTATTCGTCTGCCTCCCAAGGGCGTCGTTCGTAAGTCATCATTTAACCCACATGCACGTGCTGCTCAGAACTACAGTATTGTAGAAGATCTTGCACATCCACCTTTTGCGATGTCGGCTCTCGAAGTCCTTCAAAGTTGTCCTACTCAAAGGAAGGCATTGTTAAAGGCTATTGGTGGAATCGATCCTACTCATACAAATTTTCTAATCTTTGACTTGGAAGATCACATTCCAAGACTCCCTCATCAATTAAATTTAGTAATTATGGAAAATAAGAATATTTGTCGAACAATTGTCGATGAAGAAGATTCGACTTGCGTCATGTCCATCACTTGTTGGAAATTCATTAGCTCTCCTGCCCTTACTGAGTCACACAACACGTTAAAATATTTTAATGGTATAGGGTTTAAACCTTATGGTTTTCTTCTTGCATTAACTATTGTGTTAGAAGGAAAAGCGATTACTGTTGAGGTTGAGTTGTTTGATGCACCTCTCAATTACAACCTTTTACTTGGTCATAGTTGGATTGATGATATGCAAGCAGTTGTTTCTACCCTTTTCCGTGTGATACATTTCCCTCACCAAGGTAAAGTTGTTACGGTAGATCAGCTTGCCTTTTTTAGTTCTGATTCACGCACTAGTAACGTTCCATTCATAGCAAAAACACCTCTTGGTTATGAGAATGTCAGTGTGGGTCTTTTAAAGGATTAATCATTAATGGGTACTTTCCCTATTCCACCACCCAATGTTACTTCTCATTTTGTCTCTTCTATTAACATGATTTCAACCAGTGTTGGCAAAATCCCTGAGTCTTATAACCCTTGGATAGTACCTAACTTGGAAAAATATCTTCCTTATGGTGACCAAATGCCTTTAAGTCTGGTGGAATTGGCCTATCAAGCTATTCAATCGGCATCTCCTTCTCCTCATTCTCTTTTTGATATGTCTCTTGATCCATTTCACACAATATTTCCAACTGATGAAATGATCATGGAAATTATGTCTAGGGAAGAAACACATTGGGATGATGGAGGTCATGGTTCCATCCTCTTCCTCAAACCCGAGACTATCGAGAGTTATCAACGGATTTTGAATCAGTCCATTGTTATTAATATTCCCCCAATTTTTGTACCAACACTTGATGTCTTGTATGAAGGGAACTTGGGAAATATTTCACCCACCATCCCTCTAGATATTTCTATTAAGCTTGGAATTGTGGAAAATTTTCATATATGTGCCTCATGTTCTCCTGATAAAATCTAAACTTGCAAGGCCCTTTTCCAAGAATTTCATGATGTGTTTGCATGGAGTTATGAAGACATGCCTGGAATTGATCCAAATATCGTTGTACATGAAATTAAGACATCCTCTAATGCTAAACGTGTTCGACAATGGCTTCACCCAGTTCATCCACGAAAACTTGTTGTGATCAAACTCGAAGTTGAAAAACTTATTAAAGTTGGTTTTGTCTACCCTATAGCATTGACTGATTAGGTGTCCAATCTTGTTCTGGTCACGAAAAAACAAGGAAATATATGTGTTTGTGTTGATTATAGGGATATTAACAAGGCTTGTCCTAAAGATAATTATCTAACCCCTTTCGTTGACCAAATCGTTGATGATTGCGCCGAAAGTGAAATCTTCTCTTTGATGGATGTATTTTTCGGCTATAATCAAATAAATATTTTACCCATGGATCATCATAAGATCGCTTGTATTTGCCCTTGGGGTACCTTCGCGTACTGTAAACTCCCTTTCGGTCTCAATAATGCTGGTGCAACTTTTCAACATGTTATGTCTTATGACTTTCATGATATTAAGAATATTGTAAAACCTTACCTAGATGATTTATCGGTGCATTCCATGCGTCGTCGATCACCCAGCACACTTACGAGCCATTTTTCTTCGATGTTGATATTACAGCATACGATTGAACCCACATAAATGTGTTTTTTGTGTGGAGTCTGGGAGACTTATAGGATTTATTATAGGATTTATTGTGTTCACGCATCGGATCAGGGTGGATCCTTTTAAGATTGAAGCTATTATCAATTTGCCTCCTCCTTCTACCTTACGCCAACTCCAAAGTTTGCAAGGGAAGGAAAAATTTCTAAGACGATTCATTCCCAATTATGCTAAACTAACGAAAGGTTTCACTCAACTTCTTAAGAAGGGTCATGCTTTTGTGTGGGACGATACTGCCAACAAATCCTTTGACGCTTTGAAACTTGCATTAACCCGCACACCATTATTATTTCCCCCTGATTATAGTCAAGATTTTTTCTTATATTTGGTTTCTTTGAATCATACCATCACTATGGTCCTAGTCAAAGAGGATGATTTGTACGATGAACATAGCATTACCGTTTAAGTCAGAGTCTTACGACCACCAAAATCAAATACATGCATGTGAAGAAATTGGCCTTGGTGGCTATTCAAGTTGTCCAATTTTTTTGTCACTATATCTTATTGCCCAAAACCATGATTATTTATGATTGCAACCCTATGCAACATATTCTTACGTGACAATTGCTAGGGGGAAAATACTCCAAATGGATTTTGATTCTCCGGGAGTTTGATTTGGAATTTGAGAAATCCAATTCAAAGAAATCTTTGGACTTTGTTGATTTGATATGTGACCTTCCCTCCGCTAATACAGAAAATGTGGCAGAAGATTATTTTTCTAATGAATATCTCTTTCTGATCGGTTCAGACAATATCTGGTATGGATACATTATCATTTACCTTTGAACCCAAAAATTTTGGCCCGGTATATCTTGTGTATATCGTCGTCGTATTAGGTATCAAGCCTATCAATATATTATTCTTGGTGATATCCTTTATCGCCGTGGTATTGACTCCATGTTTTGACAATGTCTGACATATGATGAAATTGAGAAAGCATTAAATGACTGTCATTCTAGAGCATGTGGCGATCATATGTCTGGGTATGCCACTTCCCAGAAGATCCTACGAGTTGGTTACTTCTGGCCTTCAATTTTCAAAGATTGCATTCTTGCAGTTCATAAATGCCACACTTGTCAAACCTATAATAATAAGATTCGATCTCATCCTGCTCCCCTCTATCATGTAGTTTCCGTTGGTCCATTTTCTAAGTGGGGCATTGAATTCATGACATGTAACCCTCACTCAATCGGAGGGCATGGATACATCATTGGAGTTGTGGA
This sequence comes from Picea mariana, assembly GCA_032191745.1. NCBI lineage: Eukaryota > Viridiplantae > Streptophyta > Pinopsida > Pinales > Pinaceae > Picea > Picea mariana. The sequence goes on from JASDQU010306739.1 coordinate 159,120, forward strand.
TTATTTCACTAAATGGGCTGAGGTGATGCCTACATTTGATAACACCGGGAAAATTACAACATTGTTCATATTCAATCATATCATCGCTAGGTTTGGTGTCTCTCAAACCATCATCACCGACCATGGCACCCATTTTCACAATTTTATGATGTCTGAGCTTACAGATAAGTTGGGTTTACAGCATGAAAAATCAACCCCTTATTATCCACGGGCCAATGGCCAAGTTGAAGCAATCAACAAACTTGTAACTACTATGATTTGACGAATGATAAGGATTCACAAGTCAAGATGGAACACAATGTTTTTTTAGGCATTATGGGCCTATCGGACTTCAGTTAAATCTACTACAGGGTTCACGCATTTCCAGTTAGTGTATGGTATTGAAGTCGTTTTGTCAATTGAATGTGAAATCCCATCTTTGAAACTAGTTGTCGAACATCTCCCCAACACCATAGCCGAAGAAGAATGTCTCTTGTATTTAATGAAATTAGACGATACTCATAATGATATTGCGTTAGTAATAGAAACTCAGAAGAAATGCTTCAAGGCTCAATACGACAAACATATTAAACCTCGTGTTTTTTCTGAAGGCGATTTGGTTCTTCTCTATGACCAAGATCGTGATTTGTTGGGGGCAATTAAATTCGAGCCCATGTGGCCTGGCCCTTACATCATTAAACAAGTGTTGAAGAAAGGGGATTATGAGTTGGTTGATTATGATGGAATTCCTTTGGGTGAACCCATAAATGGGATTTACCTAAAGAAGTACTATGCTTAAAAAAAAATTGCATGAGTGCTTTTTACTTTAATGTGTCATACTCTAGTGTGTTTTTTGTCATTTCTTTTTCTTCCCTCAAGATGCTTACCTTTCCTTGTGCTTGGCTTCCAGATGTCGGTGTTCTCGCTACCCTATATTGGATTTTCTGATGGTGCTATTCCCAATACTCAAAATATAGCGTCTGTTGCATGGGAAATCTATGCACCTACGGACGAGTTGATCAGTCTACACAGTATTTTCCTTGGTCGTGCAACTAATAATATTGCAGAATACAGTGTGGTTATTGAGTTATTAACTGATGCCATTTCATTTGGCATCTGTCATCTAATTGTAAGTCTTGATTCTCAACTTGTGGTGTTGCAATTAAGCAATGTTTATTCCATCTGAAGCCCTACACTATTACGGGTATACTTGAGAATACGCCTTTTGGAAAGAAATTTTGATTGCATTGAATATCAACACATTCCTAGATATCTAAACACATTAATAGATGCATTGGCCAATTATGTTTTAGATAGACATTTGTGCCATTTATAAATCCAAACACACATGTAAAGACAAGTAAGCAGGTAGAATTTTTGTATTATAACATCAAAAGTTACAAAAAAGTGTGTCCTGAGACCAAAATGTTGAATCACATGGCTTCATATACATATGTACCATGGATGTTGCTAATGATAGCAACCATTTCCGATGCTACACGATGGAGCAGTCGACTATTGGATGTTTAAATGCCAATAGTATGGCATTGGTAGCGTCGAGGTAACTCATCCATAGTGATATTAGGGATATCCATAGTCAACCCCTCAAGCTTGTGTTTGATCTCCTTGAGATCCTCAGTTGCTACCCTTCAACCTGCCACTGCACATATCTCTCCAGGTCTCTAGATAGGATATGATCCTGGAGACTTGAAAGGTGTCACATCTGCATTATTGAGAGCTCTTGATTAGTCTCGGATACATAACATAAAAAATGTATAATTAAAATTCCAAAAATAACATATAATGAAAAATCATTTTTACCTATCTCTCCCCATTGTGAACCCTTGGGTAGTGCCAAGTCAGGATTACCACGAAAATCTGTCTCGACATATGCATAATCCTCGATCATGACGAGCTGATCTCTCAGCCACTGGAAGAAGACAAGACCATATGTAACAGTTGGCACGCCACCATGGTGTGCCATCAAGTCTACCGACCTCTTCATCTAAGGATCGTGTGGAGCAAGTACACCCCAATCCACATGTTGTAGGTGAAAAACTGGGACCCTCTCTAGAGAAAAGAATATCAAAATCGATCCATATTTGAATTGTTCCAATCAACCAGTCCTACACTTTGTTAATTGTTTCTTCATATTGTTTAGGAGACCCTCGCACCAGTTGAAGACTCAGGGCTCCATGCACTCGATAGCATACTAGAAATGGCTTTGCAAAGCCAAATGTGGAGTTGAACTCCTTGCCACATGAGTGATAGTATAGAGAATGGTCCTCAATGATAAATCCTCAATATATTTTAAGGAAACCTTGCCACTATGTTTCTCTGTACAAGTTGTGCAGTGATGTGCTACATAATAATCCATAGGTTCATCTCCTCCTCTACTTTCTGATAGTGACACTTGAGACCCACGACGAGATAATCCAGTCAAAAAATAGATGTCATCAATCTCTAGAGTGACTGTATGAACCTCGACATGAAAGGCTTTTTCGTTTACGTCCCACATTCAGACTAAGTTCTCCAATAGAACCAATTGGGATCTCATGCCCTGTACTTTGAAAACATTAAGCAAGCCGCACTCATGGAGTGCCATGACGGTGGTGGGATCATTCTCGGTAATGTAATATTCCTCTTCATGATCTCTCTCCTGCCATTCAAGCATGATGAACTATGAGAAATCTGTCAAACAACAATAAAATATGAATTAGTTCATCAAAAATCCAAAATTGGAGGTTTCTCTAGTTATTTCTCTCTTTTTATTTTTTGAGTTGCAGGTGTTGCAGGGGCCAAGGTTACCATAGTGCAGCATCGTCGTACCCCAACACTTAACCCCTTGCGACAATCCTAGATCATTGCAGTTCTCGATATGGAACGCCTACGACGTTCTGGAGGCGCTCTATCCCTTGTAAATTCGCCCATAAACTCAAAATTTAACCATTAAAACTAAAAAAAATTGTTATAGAAAGAGAGAGGGGAGGAAGAACACCTACCTCACGGAAATGGCTCAAGAAATCATCCACGGGGCGCTCCATAATTGTCACTTGAAGATCGGAGGAAAAAGAGGATTTTGGGCACTAGTTTGGTGCATATACAAATGAAATGGTAAAATGAACTTGTTTTGACCTATTTAACTTATTTTTACCATTTTAACTTAAAATTAAATTATTTTTTGAATCTTTCCACCTATGTTAAAAACCTAATGAACTTTTCAAAGTGTCAATATTGCAAGATAGGGATCTGGCGACTTGACTTTTGATATGTATCACCCCTTTTTGGTCTTTTTTGCGTGTTTTTATGAAGTATATATGCTTTTAGGTTTTTTCAGTAAAAAACGTCGGGCATGGTCTTTATTCTTTCTCATGCTCGTAAAAATATGAGATTGTAATCGAGTAAACTTTTATCACTTTTTCGGACTCATAATGGAAATACAAAAAAGGAACCCCCCTGGAATCCCCTTTAAGCTCTTTTTAAACTCCCTTAACATGAAAAGATAGTCGAGTGACCTTGTTCTTTTCATGCTCATAAAAGTATTTGAAGAAAACGTCTGATGAGCGATAGATTATCTCTTTTTCGACCTCATCAGACTAATTTACGAAAAATAACATTTTGGAGTTTTCTTTAAGTGTTTTTTAGACTCTATAAACATGAAAAACCCCTAAGTTTTCTTTCTTTGGACTCATAAAACAAGCATCTAAAGGCCCATATGGAATCGAACAACTCCTTCCAAGGGTTCGTTAAAAATACTCCGAGGAACTCATCCGAAAGATGAGCTTACATTACAAGCATATGTTATCCTCCTCAAGATTGCATAAAAATAAAGAGGTACTCGCCAGAAATGGTGCGGGAAAATTGGGAAATAAATGTATATATGTATCTATGTTGGTGGCATTAAGTCGCTCTTAAACATGACACCCCTCTTTATTATTGTATCTGGGTTGGGAAATCCATTTGTCTCTCGTTTGATCATCCACTAGTATGTATGTTGGGTCCTCCTTGAGTTAATGTTGCCAAGACAATTTTTGTGTCGTTCATATGATCAAGAGAAGTTCAACCTAAACAAGCCTTCTATCGAGTCGGCCATCTACAGTCCTCAAACTCTTACCATGTCAGCCTTCCCTGAGTTAGTTATGAATCACTTTATACTCTGATCCACTTCAAATCTATTACATATTTCATGTCATTGATGGGGGATACATTAAGGCCCTCCTATGACGAGTCTTTTCCTATCGAATTCAATTCATTATCCGGGAATTAGACTTAGAAATCATTTAGTACCTTGGAACATGCATGCCTCAATGGCATGTTTCCTCATTTTCGACAGTGGGTTCACATCAATGGCCCCTGATTGAAAAATTCCATCGAGTGTTCGACTTCATCTCATTAATTCACATTCGTTGGATTGTACTATAGTACCTTGAGGTTCATTGACATCAATGATGATTTCCCTCGCACTTCTTAACGGTATCCATTAATGATCGGTTATCAATTGGTTTCTACCATGTTCAACTTCGACACATGTAATCACATGGATAGATTCGTACTTCAGGACGATGGAATGAAGACCCTGGATACTGTCACATAAATCCAGGTTTTGATGGAGTAATCATAAGTTTGTACTGACACATATATCCACTGTGTATTTATCGTGGCTATTGTTAGAATATAATGGATGTGCTCATTTTACCATTGACAATATCGTTATTGTCACCCAACCATAGGCCGAAGCCACCCTCCGAGCACCTTAACCTTGACAGAGAATCACTCCGGAAAAAAACCCTAGGCTAGATATCCAAACAAGGGGTAGCGCATATTTCCCCAAGGATATCGCACCAACAAGAGATAATCAGATAGTCCAAACACTAACCAAGAGATAGTCTGAGCCAAACGTGATCTGCTAGCTGCAACAGCTGCAATGGCAGCTCTCCTCCAACCCTGCGCACAAAACTAGGCACTGCAGTGCGCACAAGTGTTGCTCTGCAATTCTGAGACTGCTTGCCAGAATGAAGACTGGCCTCCTGTATTTATAATAATTCTTGCTAACTGCCTGGGCCGAATTCTCATTCTAGGTATCTGTCTGTTCAATATATATTATTTCTTCTGGACGACTTATTCTCTTGGAGGCTAATAACATAATACAAGTTATCTTCTTGAGCCGACATGTCTTCTAGGGTTATTATCCAACTCATTAGGGTTTCTTCTTGCTTCCCGAAATATTCTAATCTCGTCAGGTTTACACGTGGTGGTAAATACCTCCCGCAACTACAATAATATCAAAAGCTATGTCCAAATTTGAGTCATTATAGCATGGATCCACAATGTATTTCTCGTGGCTATGTTGAATCCTGATGACATGTATCCATAGTGTATGATTGATGGCCATGACTCACTTGACACTTATTCTTGGAGTCACTTGTAGTCTGAGCATGGGAATGTCTACCTTAGTAAATGGTATATTATTATGCAGATTCTTGATTGTTTGCAAGTTTCCAACCAATGTGCTCCTTTTTCTCGACACACACATTCTACAAAGTATTTCAGCTGTCACATGTTCCAACTTCATACTTTGGGGGGGATTTTGTTACACATTGTTTTGGTCACCCCCGTGATCACCAGTGATATGTGTATTTCTTACTCCTATGTTCCCTGAAGCTACTGAAGAAATAATACTTTCTCTCTGGGAACTAGAATCATCTCTCCTTTCTTAAAAACCCTACCAAAAAAGATCATCGCACCTTGCCAAATTATAAGGGTGCGACTATCCCTTATCGTTGCATGTTGCACCACAATGGACTGCGGTGTCATCGCAGGATGTGTGTGTTTAGGGTGCGACGATGCTAAAGCAAAGGAAAAAGGTGAAATTCTCGAAGGTTCTAGAATGGAATCTCCAAAAATATGAGGTGGCCTCCGATCGGTTTGGATCTTACTCGCTTCTCTGATTTGATGGCATCATCCTCATCTCTTGATCTATCCCTCTTCACTCTATATAAAGAGGGATATCTCATGGGAAAAGTTAGGCTGGCTTATGTATGAAGAATTTTGTTGAAGATTGTACTTGTGATAGCTTTGCTTTAGCTTTCCAAATCAGGTTGTGAATACTCTTCATCAAAATCATTGGAGCAAAGGTGTGTGTATTGAAGCAAAGGGCCATTGGAAGGGACCTTGCAACATCAAGGCATAGTTTGTATTCTCCACTTTCATTAATGTAATGCAGAGATACATTTCTTCCCTATAAAAGTGTCTCCATTTTTATTGTATAATTTCTTGATATTATGCATAGGTTTGATTGGAATATATATATCGTTGTATTCTCTCTTTGTTGGTTTGTGCTTCTTAACAGGATCAACATCCCACAAATCCAAATATGGAGCAAGGATGATACTAGTGAGGATAAAACGATGTTTAAACGGTATGTCATTTGTCCCTCATTGAACTAGTTTACATTACAACAAAATCTAAGGAGAAGCTTGTATTCTGATATGTTTTGTTCTAACTTATTTTTGAAGTTAGGGAGATTAGTTTGTGTCAGCACTTACTGATTTGTCCGATAAAAACAGGGTATTGAAGGTAGTGCCAAATATTGCACTCTCTTTAATCTCCATGAAGTAGTGCAGAAATGTGGTATCTTAGACCGCGAGATTTGTCATCTTTATGGTTCGGTCGAAAGGTGAACGGAAGGTCACTACAATCACCAAAATGTTTGAACGGGATCTCTCTACACAACAGCAATAGGTGGACAAGATATTATAAGAGCACAAAGACATATTCACCTCACCTATTGGGTTGCATGTGCAGTATCAGTTCAAGCACTCAATTGATCTGGAACTCGGTGTTCCTCTGCCTAATGGCCCTGTGTACATGCATTTTGTTATGGAGAATGAAGAAATCAAATTCTAGATCCAAGAACTATTTTTGAAGGGCCACATAAGACCAAGATCCTCACCTTGCGGGAGTCCAATTGTTATGGTATAGAAGAAGGACGATGCACGGTGACTTTTTATTGATTACAAAGCCTTGAAAAATATCACAATCAAGAACCAATACCCAATTCCCCATATTGACGATCTTATCGGTCATCTCAAGGGAGTCACGATTTTTAATAAGATTGATCTGAAGTGAGGCTACCACCAAGTGTCGATTGAGAAAACTAGTGTATGGAAGACAACCTTCAAGTCTAAATAAAGTCTCTTTGAGTGGCTAATCATGCCTTTCAGCTTGACTAATGCCCCAGACACATTCATGCAGATGTTGGATGACATATTATAGCCATTCACAAAATCCTTTGTGGTTGTATATCTGGATAACATCCTCATCTTTAGAAAAAATTGGGGGGAACATTTGGAGCATATTTAGTAGGTCTTGGTCACCCTGCGATAGCACAATTTATATGCATGTTACCCTCTAATATTTGGGGTAACTAAGTAGATCATGTCTCAATTCCCACATGTAGCAGACATGGAGTTTCGAGAACCAAATTGACGAGCATAGCCCCATAGGGGCTCTCCTATTCATTTGTGCACCACCATACATCACTAGCAACGGATTGAGAATCCATCACATTGGCCCATCCCCAGAGGACAGCAGGTCTTGCTTAATGAGGTAATAATTCTGATATCATGGTAAGTGTCACTCTAATAATTGAAGCATTTGAACCTATTACAAAGAATTATTTCTTGATTACAGAACATTTGCTTGGAAATTATGCTCATTGCCTTATTTAACCTTGGTGGGTGTCATTATGTCCTAGTAAGTTGGTCACCCTTGGTAATGGGGTGCTATTGGGGGTTCCTTCACAAATCATCGTACCATTCCCAATCATACTTATCACTTTCCACACCTCTTCCATTTTGTTTCCTCGTGTTTTGGGTTTTTGGGTGCACTGACTTGAGAAGGGATTGTACCTCATTTCATGGGAAGAAGGGGCTAAAGGCCCAGAGGGAATGTAGTTGGAAAAAGATAAAATCCAATCATGAACCTTCCAGATGTTCGCTTAGGGATCCTAAGAAAAATGAAATGCTTCTCGAAAAAATTGACGGACCCATGAAAAAATAAATAATAAATCATAATTGATTATTCCAACCAAGGTACAGCGTATGTGGGCTTCGTTTTTAATGCTTAGTTTAGTGATCCATAGTCTTCATCTTGGGAAAGCATGACCAAGTGTAACCAAGGTAGAGCATGTGTGGCCTTTTTTTTTATTGCTTATTTTAGTGCCCCCACATGTCTTCAACTTGGAAACACTCTAATAAATTAATGGCAAATGGACTTGGAAAAAAATTGCATTCAAAATGAAGGTGCAACACACCCTCTACAAAGGCACCCATAAATGAGACAATACAAACCCTTGTATGTCATGAACCCCATGCCCATATGTCTTTCCCCACTCCACCTCATATTTTCATATGATTTAGATGGGTTTCCCTTAGGAAACACCTTTGACTTGGGGATTGACTGGTCCAATAGGATTCCTTGACACCCCTCCCACACCTAAATTTGACAAATTGTATAAGGTATTTGAGCATTTGTTTAGTTTGGAAAGGGAGGGTTTGATGCACATGTTTGGGTGGTTTTATTATTATATGTAGTTTACTTGGCATGATTATTGTGAATTATGGACCCTTGGAGGGTGTATTTGTTTGTCTTTACAGGACCTTGCTTGATGGACAGGTATTCGTGAGGAGATGACTTTGTTCGGATCTTCATGGGGCTTTGGAACTGAAGGATGGGTGCAGGAACCCCACGTCTGGAGCAGGATTCTGATCACCATCACACATTGAAGAAGGAGGTTGTTACCTTTTAAGGAACTCTAGCAAGGCTATATGATGAGCTCCCACCTTCTCCCACCAGGACGTTGGCCTTTTAAGGCTTGGACATCAACTACTTAGATCTTGACATCATGGAGGAGGTTGGGGTTTGATGGATGAGAGTTTAGATGAGACATTTTGGCACATGTGGCATGATGGGTGGTATTTGAGGCCTAAAGTTGCACCTTTTCCATCCTAGCATCCCACTTGGGGGCTCAATGTCACCCTAGAAGGGCATGGCATCACCCTTTAGAATTTCATTTGTGTTAACCAAATCAAATTTTCTAAAATTAAATTTTAAGGGAAATTTTGTAAGGTCGACCCTTCTATTTTTACATTGACATTTTAGGCCAAGAGAGGTGATATAAATACACCTCTTGGAGATTCATTTTTATCATAACTCTTCCTCGCACAAGAGGACAAGTCTAAAATTTTTACCCTAGTGGCATACGTGGCTGAAATTACTAGTGCACACCTCTTAGAGTACTTGCTTTGGATGCTTCTTGATGATTTTTGGTGGAGATTTCTACAACTAGGTGTTTTATGCTTAATTATTCTTGGTGAAGTAAGTAAAATATGCAATTTATTTACATGCCTTGAATGGTTATGGTAAATTTTATTTGTTCATGTTGAAGATTATGAATTTTCTTGCTTGAAAACCTGGGAGAGGAACATAAGGTGTTTCTTCCTCTCTCTAGTTCTTTCCACTTATTGAATTGTCAAGAAGATCTTGTTTAGATTAGGCTCCTAAAGCCCTAAAGTGCTATCACTTTAGGAGTCTTATTCTAGTGGTTTGTTGCAATATATATATATATGAAATTGCTTGTAGAAAGTGTTAATTGATCTATTGAATGAATGCTAAGTTTTCACTATACTTTATGTTATTCTGAGTTGAATTTCTCATGATTGTTACAAAAGATTAATTGTTGTTGTAAATTGATAACTTGCTGCATTTTTAATTCAGCCACCACATATTTTGGATGTTTATTGTTTGTTGAGGTTTTACTATCATATTGGTACTTGGAATTGCTATATACATGTTGTATTGTCTTTGTTCTAGGAAGGTACATAAACACTCTTCCCTTACCTCAATTTCACAGACATAGACTTCTGACTTAGGTAACCAGTTTCACAGACATAGACTTCTGACTTAGGTAACCAGTGAGAGTGGGGTACATCTTTGATCATATCACTTGTTGTCTCATCCCTTTAGGTTACTAGGGATGCCTCCCTTGGGTTGGACCCTTTTCCCATCCCTAAAACATGGGAATTTCCTACTAAGGTGACAGTGGTAGGTTATCCTCTAGTTACACCAATTTGGATTACTTACCTTGGACTTGGCAAGTATAAATTGCACGATAAAATTTGGGCACCATTGTCGGGGACAATCGAGTCAGTGTTCCTCAACAACACATCTTTGGTAAGATTTTCTCGAAGCCCTTATCTTACAAGCTTACCTGGTGACTCCATTGAGGGTGATACCCTTGCTTCCTTTGATAATCTTGGAGGGATTATCTAGCGACTTTGTTGATTACGACCCATAATGGGCATCAATATACACCTTTTTCCCCTAAGGCTCCTCCAAAATGGGGCCTGATAAAAATTTTGGACCTTTGGATATGAGTAAGGTCCATAGTGGTTCTCATGACTTTACAAAAGCCAATTCCTAGTTGCCTAAGTTCTCCAGTAAATATGGTGCCATAAGTAATTTTCATTTGACAAGGTTTTATGAAGGTCTTGAATTTCACAAAAGCTAGAAATAAGCATTCAGGTGTGATTGTGAAACTATTCTCAGCCTCATTGATAGGCGATGCCAGGGCGTCACACAATAACCTTTCAAGTAAGAGTATTAATACCTGGGACAACCTTGAAAATTCCTTCATAAAAAAGGTGGGGTGATGTAAGGAATCAAACCCTCATTTTCTCCCAGTACCAGGAAACACATAAGTGTGAAGGGGAATTTGTAAGGGAGTTCAATGATAGATTCAACGTATTACTTAATCAAATCCCTTCTAACTCATTTCCAGGGACTACTACATTGATTCGGTTGTCAATTTTCACATGCAACTCTATGTGACTAATTTTCAGATCTGAAAATTGCTTCCTAGTGATCTAATAGTAAAACCCTAGTTGTTTTCATTGAACAATTTTACACTGAAAATTATTGACTCAAAACATATGCAGTGGAAACACAAAAGATTGGAGATGAATCATCAACACATATGAGACATAATATTTATGTTCTTTAATCTTGTTAACTTTATAAATTTTGAGGGAAAAAACATCCCTCCCAACCAGTACAATATCGCCAAATCTGATGACAACCTTGTCCTCTCAGAAACACAAATATCACCAAAATATGAGGACAACCTTGTCCTCCGATAACCATACAAATTAGAAAACCAAACCTCAACATTATTTCTGGAAATATCCTCTGCCCACAAATCTGATGTAGACCACCTATACGACCTACTAAGGTTACCTAACGTCAGCTTGTATGGACCTTCTCCTACCCAGAAGAACTTGTATGGATGTATGCAATTGTTCCCACATCAACCCACGTACTGACGTGACTATTCCCATAGCATCTCATGTACGTACATGATTGTTCCCACTGCAACCCACGTACATGTACAAAAAATTGTGCATACACTTCATACGCCTTGCTCCACTCGTATAGTTTATTCCTTCTATGGTTGCTTCTCTCTCATGTGCGTGTGGTGTTCTTTTCCCTGCCAAGACAGAATATAAAGAGTCCTCAACCATAGGCCAAATTTTTCACCCTAGCAAAATTTCCCTTTGCGGAAATCACCAAGCCTCTTAGCAAAAGTTCAGACTCACTTATGCTAACTCCATTCTTCCACAATGATGATCTCGTGTCACAATGACATATCTCCTTTATATAGGATTCCAATGAGTGACTTTAGGAACCCTTCCTAAAATCAACAATTAATTAGAATATTTTAATCCTCTTTGTGGGTGTGGCACCCCCACACAAACCTGCAAATCCCATCAACTTGCCCATGAGGCCCTAGCCTCATTTCTAGGTCGATTTCATTGAAACAAAAGTCAAAAATTGTGTCAATGAAAATTCCCACATGCCTGGGACCTTGACCTCTAGTGGGAATACCTCTCAAAGCTACAAAAAATAACACTCCATCTTAGAGAGAG
>JASDQU010306739.1:173041-192719 GCA_032191745.1 Picea mariana
ACTAGTCTTAGGATCATATGTATCTCATCTTTTACATTGAATATATTGTAAAAGGAAGTTTCCCCCTTGAAGTGGATTGTTATACATTGATTCTGTATCATTATCAATGCATTGGTTCATAACATTTGGTATCAAAGCATCGATCCTAGGGTTTTGTTTCTTTAAGTGAGTCACATTGGAATTTTTATTATAACTTTTTTTCTAGGATACTTTAGACAAAAAAAAAATGGAGGTTACTTAGGAGGTATATCAAAGTACATCTGGTAAAAATTTCAAGTTCTAGTTCAATATTCTTTCATAGATATAGCCTATGTAAGATAGGGTTTTTTACTCATCCTAAAATTAGTTTTAAACAATTCATGTTGGAAATTTCGCTATAACTTTGTTTCTGGGAAGTTTTAGATAGTGAAATTTTCTGGAGACTCATAATACATAGTGAGTTAACTCTGGTCCAAATTTTAGGTTTTGCGTCATTATAATTTAATAGATATATTCTTTGGAAGTTAGGGTTTGTGACTAGTCATGAAATTAGTCTGAAAAGAGCCATATTTTTATTTTCTCTATCAAACTTTTTCGATGAAGTTTCAAACACTAAAATTTTCAAACTCCCAAGAGTACATAGAAAAATACATGTGGAAAAATTTTCAGATTTTGAATCATTGAGATATATCTCATGAAAGTTGGGGTTGTGATCTAGGTGGAAATTGGTGGCCACCCACCTATTCCACTGGCTCAAATTATGGTTTTTTCATCTTGGTAGTTTTCTTACAGTTTTTCGGGTCCCAAACTTGCTAGGTTGTTTTGAGGCCCTAAATGATGTTTTTTTGGCTCAACAGTGCCTAGCATGTACTCGAAGGAAAATGCTATGCTGAATGAAATGTGTAATCCTCAACTAGACCTTTCCGATGAGGTATCAAACGCCCCAAATGGATATCATATGCAAAATTTACGCCCTCGGGAAGTTGATGTATCAACTACCCCCATCGGGGCCCACAAACCTTTTGGATTTTCATCTCTTGGGGTTAGGGTTTTGGATGTTTATGGTTTTATAATTTATGCATTATGTTAAAAATGCCTTTGGAGCCTCATTGTAATCAAGTTCTTGTGAATGAGCGTAGCCGACACATCTCTCTACAGAGATAAGCTACCACCATTCTAACTAGCTTGTGTACTTTTCATTTTACAGTCTTTTTATTTCAGACAGTCATTAATAGAATATGAGTTTTATCGTATTATTGTGTTCCATGTCATATCTCTATGTATTTCCTTGTTATTTATCTGTAATATTTCTTCCTTCATATCATTCCCAAAATAATCTGGATCAGTGGTATCAGAGCAGTATGCTCTGTGTCATTCTTAGTGCATGTCCCCGACGAGGTCAGGGTATAGAGAGTTGGGTCTCGAGCTTATTTCTCTTGGGGGAAAATCGTTCTCTCCCTCCCAAGAAACCTCCCATGGCATAAGAAAAGATGGATGATGGAGTAGGATATCCTATCAAAATGTTGCTCGAGGAATCCCTCGCGCGACAAAGGAACGAGATGATGGATAATTTTACCTAGATCCTTTGACGATTTCCAACAACAATGGAGGCAACTTCAACCAACAATCATTTAGAAGGTGTGATTCCCTTCAAGGTACAAGTTAAATTTGATTTTTTTTTATTTAAAGGCAAAATAGACACTAACGCTTTGAAAAAATGGTTAAGTCTGCTAGAGGGTTATTTCTCTATCCAGAAATTTTCCAACAGTGAAAAAATCACCTTTGGGCTCCTTAAGGCATTTCCCCATGTTAGAGATTAGTGGGAGACTTATTGAGAGAAACATGCCAAGGATGATTCTTTAATTTTTGGGCCATGACCCACTTGCGTGATTTTTGTTGATGCCCTCAAGGAACAATATTACCCTATTGGAAGTTATGATGACCAATCCATGAGATGGACCACACTATTCCAAGAGAGGGGAAAAACAATGTCAAATTTCACAAATACCTTCCCTACCTTGTTCACCAATATAGGTATCAAAGACTCCAAGCGGCATCTAGTTCTAAAATAATATGGGGCTCTACACAGGTACATCCAATCTGAAATGGATATTTTGTACATCTCATCATTGGGAGCCACTTATCAATATGTTGTCAAAATCGAGCAGAAATTTAAGCAGCAGAACAAGCGAGAGTTCGGGTCTGAAAATACACAACTGCCAAAGTATGGTAAGGGTGGCCCTAACTCCTAGGGAAAAGGACAGAGCAAGGATGGCCAGCCCCAAGATAACCAGTCCAAGCCACTAACAAAGAATGGGAATAGGCAGTTGAAGAATGGCATTGGAAAGTGGTGTGAGTTCCACAAAATCCCTTGGCACAATGTTGATGAATGTCGCTCCAAATAGTCATTGTTGTCCGAGACAAAATCTTCGGGGTTAGATCCTGACTCAGAATTTGATTCAGAACCGGAAAATGGAATATAGATCATTGATGCAAAACCCAATGTCACCATCGCTACCACAAAATTCCAACTAGAGGAACTGGAGGAGCCTGAATTATAAAAGTGGAGAATACAAGAGGAATAATTTCTTGTATAATTAATACAAGGAATACAAGGAATTATATAATAAAAATGGAGACACTTTTATTCCTTGATCTTATGCATAGGTTTCATTGGAATATATATATCGTTGTATTGTCTCTTTGTTGGTTTATGCTTCTTAACAGGTTCAACATCCCAAAAATCCAAAGATGGATCAAGGATGATACTAGTGAGGATCAAACAACGTTTAAAAAGTATGTCATTTGCCCCTCTTTGAATTAGTTTACATTACAACGAAATCTAAGGAGAAGCTTGTATTCTTCTATGTTTTGTTCTAACTTCTTGTTGAAGTTAGGGAGATTAGTTTGTGTCAGTACTTACCGATTTGTCCAATAACAAAATTGGCGACCATACTGAGGACCATCCTCTTGTGGTCTTTTCTTCCTTTTTTTATTTTTTCTTGCCTGCTTTTAGTTGATTTTTCATTCTCTGGGTCATTGGGTGATCCATGTTGACTCCCTGGTATTGAAAGTTCATTGGTAAACCCTGTCCTCTGTTCATTTTTTCCTTCATTTTCAGTCATCGTTTCACCCTGTTGTGAAAACCAAGGTGACGATGTCGCACTGTGTATTTGTCACTGCCTTCAACGATCCTTGATTGTCGCACTATGTCCTTATGTTGCCTCCGACGATTCCTGGAGAAATTTTTGAGTGACAGTCTAATTTTTCCTCTTTGCCCAGATTTTTTATCATTTCTTGGGATGAATTTTTAGTCATGTTGGGTGATTATTCATAGCTTGGTTTGCAATTTTTAAACGGAATTTGATCATTTCTCAAGTGTTGACAGTCTTTTTAATAAGCTTCGTAATTTTACCTTTCACTTATTACTGCAAGAATATAATCTTTGGGTTTCATCCTTGAGTGCTTCTCAGAGAAGTTATTAATGATCTTCTATGAGTTTTGGATTGTTGTTGATTAGAAAAAGATTTTTTATTTCATTAGACAAATGAGTTTTATTATTTTTATATTTTTGGTTGCATTATGAGTTAAGTTTGGGGAATTGTGTTGTAAGCGCATTCATTTTCTTAGACAACTTTTTCTTTTTGATTCAGATCTATGTTTTTATTTGAAAATAAAAAGAATTGAAATTTGGTTTTCTATTTGTAGTGTTTACAAGAAACTTTTTGCATTTAGGTGTTTGTTTAAAAAGAGAAAATTGAAAAATTTGATAGCTTTGTCTATTTGGCATCAAGATCATTCAAAGATTGAAGGAATTGTTTTTTGCAATTTGTTGTATTCTGGAAAAAGAAAACCTTCTCCATTATGTAATTAGAGTTCATCGAACAAAAAGATTGCATATCATCTCTTTTGCATATTGTTGATTCAAGGTCAAACACTTCATCAATTTCATCTCCTCTTCCTTTTTGAGTTAAACAACAACCATTAAAATTCAACGTAATTTTAAAATCTATTTAGTAACTTTTATTTTCTAGAACTCTTATACACCAACATTAGCTAGAGATAACGCTTTGGAATAGGTTGTGAGGAATACTCTCCAAAGCATCAAAACGCACAATAGTATCTGCTGATAGGGAGAGTTCAATCCACTTGCTACATTTTGTCCTGGGAATCCCTTATAACACAAGGGTCAACCATGAGGTCGCATTAGGACCGGCAGAGTTACTCACCCTGCTTTGTTGGTATTAGTGTAGTGAATGCGCATATTATTGGGGGTCACTTGAGAAGAAAATCATGTGTGGACCTTCTCAAGGCGATTTAGGGCTTAGACATCCTTCCCTTGCGCATATATCGAACTGTCGACTTCTTCCCCAGGCATCATTGTCGTAATCGGTAACCTTAGTATCCTATCTCTTTAGGGTCTTCACACGAGGTGACTGTGGAGGGGAAAGTCTTCACAGTACCTGGAATCGATGTTGGCTAAACTCACTCGAGCTACTTGGAGGGTATACCCACAATTATGTGTGGGAGCTTGCACCAAGGTGTAAGTCTATTAAGTAGGTCATCAAAGTAACTTTTCCACCCGCTTTATCCCAACCCATTCTTGTATTGATCTCATGACTTTGGATTTCATCACCAACTAGTGATTTAAAAATAAGAAGGTTTGTTTGCATGATTGATATCTAGATTTTATTAGTGAAGTGTTGTTTGTTTTCTCTAGTTGGCTATAGATATTTTTTATTCTTTTATGGGTGTGGCCAACATCGGCCCTTGGCGTTCACGTAGGATGCAGTAATTTCCTCTGGACGAATATGCCCCCTTGCTTCCTAATTCACCAGAGGGTCCTTCTCCTAAAGGGATAGTCAATAATGGTGTATCCTCTGAGATTAGGATTTCTACTCCATTAGTTGAATCATCACTCCCTATAAATCCATTATTGAATGTTATACAAGACCCAATTTTTCTCTGAATTAACTCTTTGGGATACGGTGTTGCTGAAAACTATACTAGAATACCTTTGGGACCTTTCATAGAGTCCAGTGTGGATGATCCACCTTTTCACAGTGAATCATTTAGAACTTCTGTTCACACTTCTAGAATTTTTAATCCTAGTTCAATCCCCTTCCATTCTTTTTGGCAGACTTCCTCGGGACACGATATTTTTGATAAACTAGGTATGAGTCCAAACCAACCTATGTCATCACACATACTCATTACTTCTATTGCTTATACAGTACCTCTGGATCATTTTACTGGCACGAAAAGTAATTTTGTTACGGTTTCAGACCTGTTGTTGGTTGGTACACATACAATTCTTCCTCTCCATCTCACTAGCTCTACCATAGTCCCACAAGTTACACATGTTTATGTCGGAAGTATGGTAACAACTAAAGATCCTATTGGAATGCCACTTATGCTTAGATAAAAT
The DNA here is from genome assembly GCA_032191745.1 of Picea mariana. NCBI lineage: Eukaryota > Viridiplantae > Streptophyta > Pinopsida > Pinales > Pinaceae > Picea > Picea mariana. Next base: position 178,449 of record JASDQU010306739.1, read on the forward strand.
CCATCAATTCCTCTTGGGTATAACACTCTTAATAGTTCTATTGCTAATCCTACCCAGGGTCCATCCGGAGGACCTAGTCTTTTTGTTCCATCTGGGTATAACGTTGCTAGCGGTTTTGTTCCCACACCTACCCAGGTTCTTTTCAACCTCTGCAACCGAATTTGATAGGACCCTCTAAATAGTTACAAATTGCTTATGGCCCTACTAGTATACCTACGGGATTACCTCCCCAAAATTACCAGTTTCATCAAGTAAACATACAATTGTTGTTTCTTGCTACTTTGGATTTATCGTATTTATCTAGGATTTTGAATTATCCCATCTTGAATTCTCCTTATTGGTCGTTTATCCATTCTAAATTACCATTGGGCATTCCTAAGTTTGATGGTCGATCAGGAGAATACCCAAACAATCACGTCATGACATTTCACCTTTGGTGTTCATCCAAACCCTTGATGGATGACTCCATCTGATTACGTCTTTTCCAACGCACTCTTATGGGTTTGGCTACCAAATGGTACATCGAGTTTCCATAAGGATTATTCAATGATTTCAACACCTTAGCTATGTATTTCTTGACACATTACCAATTACCGATACGATATGAGATAGGAACCAAAATTTTAAGTTCATTTAAACAGTCCTCTTCTATTCACATCTCAGATCATATTCACAAGTAGAAGAGGAGACGATGATTAATTAAAGTTCCCCTTCCTGATCAATTATTGGATAAGTGGTTTACCAAATCACTCATAGGTCCTATAGCCCATGATGTTTCCATGGGAGGTGTCGTCACTGAATAACAGGTGATCAGTGATGCTCAATACTTGGATCTTGTTTATTCTCAAATGGGCATGTTATATGACTTGATCCTTGACGCTCCTCGCCCGTCTACAAATCCAACCCCAACGCCTCCAGTAACTTATCATGTTGTTGATGATGTGATTGGATATTTTCATGCTAAGACTCTGTCAAAACAAGTCAATCATTCTAATCCCAAATCTACTACTGCTAATGTACAAAATACTACTCCTCCTGCTCCCTCTCCCGGTAAAACATCTAAGGTCAATACAGTGCAGTCTACGCCTACCGGTAAATCTCAAAATAAAAAGAAAGGGAAGGGTAAGAATAAAGAGGATAAAACCAATCATCAGCAACCAAATAAACCCAAAACTCAACCTGTTGATGATAAAGAAAAGTGAAAACCTCATTATCCTTATCTTATCTATTGCCAGGACCATTATATGAAATATTGTATGAGACGTGCAGAAGTTACTAAGTTCTTGCAAGGAACCGGGACTCCCCATACACCTGTAATATTTTTACAACCTTTTCCTTCTCAATGGAAAGCTCAATTGGTTATTCATAACCAACCCTCTCCCTCTACCATATCTTATGTACTTATGTGTACTGGTGACTCCAAGAAAAATGAAGTTACAGTCGCTACTCAAACCAAAGATTATTCTCCTTCTAAAGAGAAAGTTGATGATCCACCTCTTCTGTTGGCTCAACCTCCTCCATAGGATGTGCCTCCCAATGGTCCTCTTCATCTCGAATGACCTATTCCAGATACAGTTATCCGTCTTCTTCCTAAGGGCATCGTTCGTAAGTCGTCCTTTAACCCACATGCACGTGTTGCTCAGAACTACAGTATTGTAGAAGATCTTGCACAAGCACCTTTCACGATGTCGACTCTCGAAGTCCTTCAAAGTTGTCCTACTCAAAGGAAGGCATTGTTAAAGGCTATTGGTGGAATCGATCCTACTCATACAAATTTTCTAATCTTTGACTTCAAAGATCACATTCCAAGACTCCCTCATCAATTAAATTTAGTAATTATGGAAAATAAGAATATTTGTCGAACAATTGTCCATGAAGGAGATTCGACTTGCATCATGTCGGTCACTTGTTGGGAATTCATTGGCTCTCCTACCCTTACTAAGTCACACAACACGTTAAAATATTTTAATGGTGTAGGGTTTAAACCTTATGGTTTTCTTCCTGCATTAACTATTGCGTTAGAAGGAAAAGCGGTTACTATTGAGGTTGAGTTGTTTGATGTACCTCTCGATTACAACCTTTTACTTGGTCATAGTTGGATTGATGATATGCAAGCAGTTGTTTCTACCCTTTTCCATGTGATACATTTCCCTCACCAAGGTAAAGTTGTTACGGTAGATCAGCTTGCCTTTTTTAGTTCTGATTCATGCACTAGTAACATTCCTTTCATAGCAAAAACACCTCTTGGTTATGAGAATGTCGGTGTGGGTCTTTTAAAGGATTAATCATTAATGGGTACTTTCCCTATTCCACCACCCGATGTTACTCCTCATTTTGTCACTTCTATTAACATGATTTCAACCAGTGTTGGAAAAATCCCTGAGTCTTATAACCCTTGGATAGTACCTAACTTGGAAAAATATCTTCGTTATGGTGACCAAATGCCTTTAAGTCCAGTGGAATTGGCCTATCAAGCTATTCAATCGGCATCTCCTTCTCCTCATTCTCTTTTTGATATGTCTCTTGATCCATTTCACACAATATTTCCAACTGATGAAATGATCATGGCAATTATGTCTAGGGAAGAAACACATTGGGATGATGGAGGTCATCATTCCATCCTCTTCCTCAAACCCGAGACTATCGAGAGTTATCAATGGATTTTGAATCAGTCCAATGTTATTAATATTCCCCCAATTTTTGTACCAACACTTGATGTCTTGTATGAAGGGAACTTGGGAAATATTTCACCCACCATCCCTCTAGATATTTCTATTAAGCCTGGAATTGTGGAAAATTTTCATATATGTGCCTCATGTTCTCCTGATAAAATCTAAAATTGCAAGGCCCTTTTCCAAGTATTTCATGACGTTTTTGCATGGAGTTATGAAGACATGCCTGGAATTGATCCAAATATCGTTGTACATGAAATTAAGACATACTCTGATGCTAAACGCGTTCGACAACGGCTTCACCCAGTTCATCCATGAAAACCTGTTGTGATCAAACTCGAAGTTGAAAAACTTCTTAAAGTTGGTTTTGTCTACCCTATAGCGTTGACTGATTGGGTGTCCAATCTTGTTCCGGTCATGAAAAAACAAGGAAATATATGTGTTTGTGTTGATTATAGGGATATTAACAAGGCTTGTCCTAAAGATAATTATCTAACCCCTTTCGTTGACCAAATCATTGATGATTGCGCCGGAAGTGAAATCTTCTCTTTGATGGATGGATTTTTCGGCTATAATCAAATAAATATTTTACCCACGGATCATCATAAGACCGCTTGTATTTTCCCTTGGGGTACCTTCGCATAATGTAAACTCCCTTTCGGTCTCAAGAATGTTGGTGCAACTTTTCAACATGCTATGTCTTATGACTTTCATGATATTAAGAATATTGTAAAACCTTACCTAGATTATTTATCGGCGCATTCCATGCGTCGTCGATCACCCGGCACACTTACGAGCCATTTTTCTTCGATGTTGATATTACAGCATACGATTGAACCCACATAAATGTGTTTTTTGTGTGGAGACTGAGAGACTTATAGGATTTATTGTGTCCATGCATGGGATCAGGGTGGATCCTTTTAAGATTGAAGTTATTATCAATTTGCCTCCTCCTTCTACTTTACGCCAACTCCAAAGTTTGCAAGGGAAGGAAAAATTTCTAAGACGATTCATTCCCAATTATGTTGAACTAATGAAAGGTTTCACTCAACTTCTTAAGAAGGGTCATGCTTTTGTGTGGGACGATACTGCCAACAAATCCTTTGATGCTTTGAAACTTGCATTAACCCGCACACCATTATTATTTCCCCCCGATTATAGTCGAGATTTTTTCTTATATTTGGCTTCTTTGAATCATACCATCACCATGGTCCTAATCAAAGAGGATGATTTTTACGATGAACATATCATTTACCGTTTAAGTCGGAGTCTTACGACCACCAAAATCAAATACATGCATGTGAAGAAATTGGCCTTGGTGGCTATTCAAGTTGTCCAAATTTTTCGTCACTATATCTTATTGCCCAAAACCATGATTATTTCTTATTGCAACCCTATGCAACATATTCTTACGCGACAATTGCTAGGGGGAAGATACTCCAAATGGATTGTGATTCTCTAGGAGTTTGATTTGGAATTTGAGAAATCCAATTCAAAGAAATCTTTGGACTTTGTTGATTTGATATGTGACCTTCCCTCCGCTGATACAGAAAATGTGGCAGAAGATTATTTTCCTGATGAATGTCTCTTTCTGATCAGTTCAGACAATATCTGGCATGGATTCATTATCATTTACCTTTGAACCCAAAAAATTTGGCCCGATATATCTTGTGTATATCGTCGTCGTATTAGGTATCAAGCCTATCAATATATTATTCTTGGTGATATACTTTATCGTCGTGGTATTGACTCCATGTTTCGACAATGTCTGACATATGATGAAGTTGAGAAAGCACTAAATGACTGTCATTCTAGAGCATGTGGTGATCATATGTCTGGGTATGCCACTTCCTAGAAGATCCTACAAGTTGGTTACTTCTGGCCTTCAATTTTCAAAGATTGCATTCTTGCAGTTCATAAATGCCACACTTGTCAAACCTATAATAATAAGATTTGATCTCATCCTGCTCCTCTCTATCATGTAGTTTCCATTGGTCCATTTTCTAAGTGGGGCATTGAATTCATGACATGTAACCCTCACTCAGTCGGAGGGCATGGATACATCATTGTAGTTGTGGATTATTTCACTAAATGGGCTGAGGTGATGCCTACATTTGATAACACGGGGAAAATTGCAGCATTGTTCATATTCAATCATATCATCGCTAGGTTTGGTGTCTCTCAATCCATCATCACTAACCATGGCACCCATTTTCACAATTTTATGATGTCTGAGCTTACACAAAAATTGGGTTTACGGCATGAAAACTCAACCCCTTATTATCCACATGCCAATGGCCAAGTTGAAGCAATCAACAAACTTGTAACTACTATGATTTGACGAATGATAAGGATTCACAAGTCAAGCTAGAACATAATGTTTTTCTCAAAATTGTGGTCCTATCGGACTTCAGTTAAATCTACTACAGGGTTCATGTCTTTCCAGTTAGTGTATGGTATCGAAGTTGTTTTGTCAATTGAATGTGAAATCCCATCTTTGAAACTAGTTGTCGAACATCTCCCCAACACCATAGCCGAAGAAGAATGTCTCTTGTATTTAATGAAATTAGACGATACTCATAATGATATTGCGTTAGTAATAGAAACCCAGAAGAAACACATCAAGGCTCAATACGACAAACATATTAAACCTCGTTTTTTTTCTGAAGGCGATTTGGTTCTTCTCTATGACCAAAATCGTGATTTGTTGGGGGCAATTAAATTCGAGCCCATGTGGCCTGGCCCTTACATCGTTAAACGAGTGTTGGAGAAAGGGGATTACGAGTTGGTTGATTATGATGGAATTCCTTTGGGTGAACCTAGAAATGGGATTTACCTAAAGAAGTACTATGCTTAAAAAAAATTGCATGAGTGCTTTGTACTTTAATGTGTCATACTCTAGTGTGTTTTTTGTCATTTCTTTTTCTGCCCTCAAGATGCTTACCTTTTCTTCTGCTTGGCTTCCAGATGTCGGTGTTCTCGCTACCCTTTATTGGATTTTCTAATGGTTCTATTCGCAGTACTCAAAATATAGCGTCTATTTCATGGGAAATATATGCACCTACAGACGAGTTGATCAGTCTACATGGTATTTTCCTTGGTCGTGCAACTAATAATATTGCAGAATATAGTGCGGTTATTGAGTTATTAACGGATGCCATTTCATTTGGCATATGTCATCTAATTGTACATCTTGATTCTCAACTCGTGGTGTTGCAATTAAGCAATGTTTATTCCATCTGAAGCCCTACACTATTACGGGTATACTTGAGAATACGCCTCTTGGAAAGAAATTTTAATTACATTGAATATCAACACATTCCTAGATATCTAAACACATTAATAGATGTATTGGCCAATTATGTTTTAGATAGACATTTGTGCCATTTATAAATCCAAACACACATGTAAAGACAAGTAAGCCGGTAGAATTTTTGTATTATAACGTCAAAAGTTGCAAAAAAGTGTGTCATGAGACCAAAATGTTGAATCACATGGCTTCATATACATATGTACCATGGATGTTGCTAATGATAACAACCATTTCCCATGCTACACTATGGAGCAGTCGACTATTGGATGTTTAAATGCCAATAGTATGGCATCAGTAGCGTCGAGGTAACTCATCCATAGTGATATTAGGGATATCCATAGTCAACCCCTCAAGGTTGTGTTCGATCTCCTTGAGATCCTCAGTTGCTACCCTTCGACCTGCCACTGCACATATCTCTCCAAGTCTCTAGATAGGAGATGATCCTGGAGGCCTGAAAGGTGTCACATCTGCATTATTGAGAGCTCTTGATTAGTCTCGATACATAACATAAAAAATTTATAATTAAAATGCCAAAAACAACATATAATGAAAAATCATTTTTACCTATCTCTCCCCATTGTGAACCCTTGGGTAGTGCCAAGTCAGGATTACCATGGAAATCTGTCTCGACATATGCATAATCCTCGATCATGACGAGCTAATCTCTCAGCCACTGGAAGAAGACAGGACCATATGTAACAGTTGGCACGCCACCATGGTGTGCCATCAAGTCTACCCACCTCTTCATCTGAGGATCGTGTGGAGCAAGTACACCCCAATCCACATGTTGTAGGTGAAAAACTGGGACCCTCTCTAGAGAAAAGGATACCAAAATTGATCCATATCTGAATTGTTCCAATCAACCAGTCCTACATTTTGTTAATTGTTTCTTCATATTGTTTAGGAGACCCTCGCACCAGTTGAAGACTCAGGGCTCCATGCACTCGATAGCATACTAGAAATGGCTCTACAAATCCATATGTGGAGTTGCACTCCCTGCCACATGAGTGATAGTATAGAGAATGGTCCTCAATGATAAATCCTCAATATCTTTTAAGGAAACCTTGCCACTATGTTTCTCTGTACAAGTTGTGCAGTGATGTGCTACATAATAATCCATAGGTTCACCTTCTCCTCTACTTTCTGATAGTGACACTTGAGACCCACGATGACATAATCTAGTCAAAAAATAGATGTCATCAATCTCTAGAGTGACTGTATGAACCTCGACATGAAAGGCTTGTTCGTTTATCTCCCACATTCGGACTAAGTTCTCCAATAGAACCAATTGGGATCTCATGCCCTGTACTTTGAAAACATTAACCAAGCCGCACTCTCGAAGTGCCATGACGGTGGTGGGATCATTCTCGGTAATGTAATATTCCTCTTCATGATCTCTCTCCTGCCATTCAAACATGATGAACTATTGGAAATCTATCAAACAACAATAAAAGATGAATTAGTTCATCAAAAATCCAAAATTGGAGGTTTCCCTAGTTATTTCTCTCTTTTTATTTTTTGAGTTGCAGTTGTTGCAGGGGCCAAGGTTACCATAGTGCGGCATCATCTCACCCAACACTTAACCCCCTGCGACAATCCTAGATCATCGCAGTTCTCGATATGGAACGCCTACGACGATCTGGAGGCGCTCTATCCCTCGGAAATTCGCCCATAAACTCAAAATTTAACCATTAAAACTAAAAAAAATTGTTATAGAAAGAGAGAGGGGAGGAAGAACACCTCCCTCGCGGAAATGTCTCGAGAAATCATCCACAGAGTGCTCCATAATCGTCACTTGAAGATCGGAGGAAAAATAGGGTTTTGGGCACTAGTTTGGTGCAAATACAAATGAAATGGTAAAATGAGCTTGTTTTGACCTATTTAACTTATTTTTACCATTTTAACTTAAAATTAAACTATTTTTTGAATCTTTCCACCTATGTTAAAAACCTAATGAACTTTTCAAAGTGTCAATATTGCAAGATAGGGATCTGGTGACTTGACTTTTGATATGTATCACCCCTTTTTGGTCTTTTTTGCGTGTTTTTATGAACTATATATGCTTTTAGGTTTTTTCAGTAAAAAACGTCGGGCATGGTCTTTATTCTTTCTCATGCTCGTAAAACTATGAGATTGTAATCGAGTAAACTTTTATCACTTTTTCGGACTCATAATGGAAATACAAAAAAGGAACCCCCCTGGAATCCCCTTTAATCTCTTTTAAAACTCCCTTAACATGAAAAGATAGTCGAGCAACCTTGTTCTTTTCACGCTTGTAAAAGTATTTGAAGAAAACATCTGATGAGCAGTAGATTATCTCTTTTTTGACCTCATGAGACTAATTTATGAAAAAAAAACATTTTGGAGTTTTCTTTAAGTGTTTTTCAGACTCTATAAACATGAAAAACCCCTGAGTTTTCTTTCTTTGGACTCATAAAACAAGCATCTAAAGGCCCATATGGGACAGAACAACTCCTTCCTAGGGTTCGTTAAAAATACTCCGAGGAACTCATCCGAAAGATGAGCTTACATTACAAGCATATGTTATCCTCCTCAAGATTGCGTAAAAATAAAGAGGTACTCGCCAGAAATGGTGCAAGAAAATTGGGAAATAAATGTATATTTGTATCTATGTTGGTGGCAGTAAGTCACTCTTGAACATGGCACCCCTCTTTATTATTGTATCTAGGTTGGGAAATCCATTTGTCTCTCGTTTGATCATCCACTAGTATGTATGTTGGGTCCTCCTTGAGTTAATGTTGCCAAGACAATTTTTGTGTCGTTCATATGATCAAGAAAAGTTCAACATAAACAAGCCTTCTATCAAGTCGGCCATCTACAGTCCTCAAACTCTTACCATGTCAGCCTTCCCTGAGTCAGTTATGAATCACTTTATACTCTGATCCACTTCAAATTTGTTACATATTTCATGTCATTGATGGGGGATACATTAAGGCCCTCCTATGACAAGTCTTTTCCTATCGAATTCAATTCATTATCCAGGAATTAGACTTAGAAATCATTTAGTACCTTGGAACATGCATGCCTCAATGGCGGGTTTCCTTGTTTTCGACAGTGGGTTCACATCAATGGCCCCTGATTGAAAAATTCCATCGAGTGTTCGACTTCATCTCATTAATTCACATTCGTTGGATTGTACTATAGTACCTTGGGGTTCATTGACATCAATGATGATTTCCCTCACACTTCTTAACAGTATCCATTAATGACTAGTTATCAATTGGTTTCTACCATGTTCAACTTCGACACATGTAATTACACAAATAGATTCGTACTTCGGGACAATGGAAATGAAGACCCTGGATACTGTCACATAAATCCAGGTTTTGATGGAGTAATCATAAGTCTGTACTGACACATAGATCCATTGTGTATTTATCATGGCTATTGTTAGAATATAATGGATGTGCTCATTTTACCAATGATAATATCGTTATTGTCACCCAACCATAGGCCGAAGCCACCCTCCGAGCACCTTAACCTTGACAGAGAATCACTCCAAAAGAAAACCCTAGGATAGATATCCAAACAAGGGGTAGCGCATATTTTCCCAAGGATATCACACCAACAAGAGCTTATCAGATAGTCCAAACCCTAACCAGGAGATAGTCTGAGCCAAACGTGATCTGCTAGCTACAGCAGCTGCAATGGCAGCTCTCCTCCAAACCTGCGCACAAAACTAGGCACTGCAGTGCGCACAAGTGTTGCTCTGCAATTCTGAGACTGCCTGCCAGAATGAAGACTAGCCTCCTGTATTTATAATAATTCTAGCTAACTGCCTGGGCTGAATTCTCATTCTAGGTATCTGTTTATTCAATATATATTATTTCTTCTGGCCGACTTCTTCTCTTGAAGGCTAATAACATAATACAAGTTATCTTCTTGAGCCGACATGTCTTCTAGGGTTATTAGCCAACTCATTAGGGTTTCTTCTTGCTTCCCGAAATATGCTAATCTCGTCAGGTTTACACGTGGTGGTAAATACCTCCTGCAACTATAATAATATCAACAGCTGTGTCCAAATTTGAGTCATTATAGCATAGATCCACAATGTATTTCTCGTGGCTATGTTGAATCCTGATGACATGTATCCATAGTGTATGATTGGTGGCCATGACTCACTTGACACTTATTCTTAGAGTCACTTGTAGTCTGAGTATGGGAATGTCTACCTTAGTAAATGGTATATTATTATGCAGATGCTTGATTGTTTGCAAGTTTCCAACCGATGTGCTCCTTATTCTCGACACACACATTCTACAAAGTATTTCAGCTGTCACATGTTCCAACTTCATACTTTGGGGGGGATTTTGTTACACATTGTTTTGGTCACCCCCGTGATCACCAGTGATATGTGTATTTCTTACTCCTATGTTCCCTGAAGCTACTGAAGAAATAATACTTTCTCCCTGGGAAATAGAATCATCTCTCCTTTCTTAAAAACCCTACCAAAGAAGATCATCGCACCTTGCCAAATTATAAGGGTGCGACTATCCCTTATCATTACATGTTGCACCACAATGGATTGTGTTGTCATCGCAAGATGTGTGTGTTTAGGGTGCGACGATGCTAAAGCAAAGGAAAAAGGTGAAATTCTCGAAGGTTCTAGAATGGAATCTCCGAAAATATGAGGTGGCCTCCAATCGGTTTGGATCTTACTCGCTTCTCTGATTTAATGGCATCATCCTCATCTCTTCATCTATCCCTCTTCACTCTATATAAAGAGGGATATCTCATGGGAAAAGTTAGGTTCGCTTATGTATGAAGAATTTTGTTGAAGATTGTACTTGTGATAGCTTTGCTTTAGCTTTCCAAATCAGGTTGTGAATACTCTTCATCAAAATCATTGGAGCAAAGGTGTGTGTATTGAAGCAAAGGGCCATTGGAAGGGACCTTGCAACATCAAGGCATAGTTTGTATTCTCCACTTTCATTAATCTAATGCAGAGATACATTTCTTCCCTATAAAAGTGTCTCCATTTTTATTGTATAATTCCTTGATATTATGCATAGGTTTCATTGGAATATATATATCGTTGTATTCTCTCTTTGCTGGTTTGTGCTTCTTAATAGGATCAACATCCCACAAATCCAAAGATGGAGCAAGGATGATACTAGTGAGGATAAAACGACATTTAAACGGTATATCATTTGTCCCTCATTGAACTAGTTTACATTACAACGAAATCTAAGGAGAATCTTGTATTCTGCTATGTTTTGTTCTAACTTATTTTTGAAGTTAGGGAGATTAGTTTGTGTCAGCACTTACTGATTTGTCCGATAAAAACAAGGTATTGAAGGTAGTGATAAATATTGCAGTCTCTTTAATCTCCATGAAGTAGTGCAAAAATGTGGTATCTCAGACCGCGAGATTTGTCATCTTTATGGTTCGGTCAAAAGGTGAACGGAAGGTCACTACAACCACCAAAATGTTTGAATGGGATCTCTCTACACAACAGCAACAGAAGGACAAGATATTATAAGAGCACAAAGACATATTCACCTCACCTATTGGGTTGCATGTGCAGTATCAATTAAAGCACTCAATTGATCTGAAATTTGATGTTCCTCTGCCTAATGGCCCTGTGTACATGCATTTTGTTATGGAGAATGAAGAAATCAAATTTTAGATCCAAGAACTACTTTTGAAGGGCCACATAAGACCAAGATCCTCACCTTGCGGGAGTCCAATTGTTATGGTATAGAAGAAGGACGATGCACGGTGACTTTTTATTGATTACAAAGCCTTGAAAAATATCACAATCAAGAACCAATACCCAATTCCCCATATTGACGATCTTATCGATCATCTCAAGGGAGTCACATTTTTTAACAAGATTGATCTGAAGTGAGGCTACCACCAAGTGTCGATTGAGAAAACTGGTGTATGGAAGACAACCTTCAAGTCTAAATAAAGTCTCTTTGAGTGGCTAATCATGCCTTTCAGCTTGACTAATGCCCTAGACACATTCATGCAGATGTTGGATGACATATTACAGCCATTCACAAAATCCTTTGTGGTTGTATATCTGGATAACATCCTCATCTTTAGAAAAAATTGGGGGGAACATTTGGATCATATTTAGTAGGTCTTGGTCACCCTGCGATAGCACAATTTATATGCATGTTACCCTCTAATATTGGTGGTAACTAAGTAGATCATGTCTGAATTCCCACAGGTAGCAGAAATGGAGTGTCGAGAACCAGATTGACGAGCATAGCCCCATAGGGCCCCTCCTATTCATTTGTGCACCACCATACATCATTAGCAACAGATTGAGAATCCATCACATTGGCCCATCCTCAGAGGACAGTAGGTCTTGCTTAATGAGGTAATAATTCTGATATCATGGTAAGTGTCACTCTAATAATTGAAGCATTTGAACCTGTTACAAAGAATTATTTCTTGATTACAGAACGTTTGCTTGGAAATTATGCTCATTGCCTTATTTAACCTTGGTGGGTGTCATTATGTCCTAGTAAGTTGGTCACCCTTGGTAATGGGGTGCTATTGGGGGTTCCTTCACAAATCATCGTACCATTCCCAATCATACTTATCACTTTCCACACCTCTTCCATTTCGTTTCCTCGTGTTTTGGGTTTTTGGGTGCACTGACTTGAGAAGGGATTGTACCTCATTTCATGGGAAGAAGGGGCTAAAGGCCCAGAGGGAATGTAGTTGGAAAAAGATAAAATCCAATCATGAACCTTACAGATGTTCGCTTAGGGATCCTGAGAAAAATGAAATGCTTCTCGAAAAAATTGACGAACCCATGAAAAAATAAATAATAAATCATAATTGATTATTCCAACCAAGGTAGAGCGTATGTGGGCTTCGTTTTTAATGCTTAGTTTAGTGCTCCATAGTCTTCAGCTTGGGAAAGCATGACCAAGTGTAACCAAGGTAGAGCATGTGTGGCCTTTGTTTTTATTGCTTATTTTAGTGCCCCCGCATGTCTTCAACTTGGAAACACTCTAATAAACTAATGGCAAATGGACTTGGAAAAAAATTATTGAAAACGAAGGTGCAACACACCCTCTACAAAGGCACCCATAAATGAGACAATACAAACCCTTGTATGTCATGAACCCCATGCCCATATGTCTTTCCCCACTCCACCTCATATTTTCATATGATTTAGATGGGTTTCCCTTGGGAAACACCTTTGACTTGGGGATTGACTGGTCCAATAGGATTCCTTGACACCCCTCCCACACCTAAATTTAACAAATTGTATAAGGCATTTGAGCATTTGTTTGGTTTTGAAAGGGAGGGTTTGATACACATGTTTGGGTGGTTTTATTATTATATGTAGCTTACTTGGCATGATTATTGTGAATTATGGACCCTTGGAGGGTGTATTTGTTTGTCTTTAAAGGACCTTGCCTGATGGACAGGTATTCGTGAGGAGATGACTTTGTTTGGATCTTCATGGGGCTTTGGAACCCAAGGATGGGTGCAAGAACCCCACGTCTGGAGCAAGCTTCTGATCACCATTATACATTGAAGAAGGAGGTTGTTACCTTTTAAGGCACTCTAGCAAGGCTATATGATGAGCTCCCACCTTCTCCCACCAGAACGTTGGCCTTTTAAGGCTTGGACATCAACTACTTAGATCTTGAAATCATGGAGGAGGTTGGGGTTTGATGGATGAGAGTTTAGATGAGACATTTTGGCACGTGTGGCATGATGGGTGGTATTTGAGGCCTAACGTTGCACCTTTTCCATCCTAGCATCCCACTTGGGGGCTCAATGTCACCCTAGAAGGGCATGGCATCACCCTTTAGGATTTCATTTGTGTTAAACAAATCAAATTTTCTAAAATTAAATTTTAAGGGAAATTTTGTAAGGTCGACCCTTCTATTTTTACATTGACATTTTAGGCCAAGAGAGGTGATATAAATACACCTCTTGGAGATTCATTTTTATCATAACTCTTCCTCGCACAAGAGGAAAAGTCTAAAATTTTTACCCTAGTGGCATACGTGGCTGAAATTACTAGTGCACACCTCTTAGAGTACTTGTTGTGGATGCTTCTTGATGATTTTTGGTGGAAATTTCTAAAACTAGGTGTTTTATGCTTAATTATTCATGGTGAAGTAAAATATGCAATTTATTTACATGCCTTGAATGGTTATAGTAAATTTTATTTGTTCATGTTGAAGATTATGAAATTTCTTGCTTGAAACCCTAGGAGAGGAACATAAGGTGTTTCTTCCTCTGTCTAGTTCTTTCCACTTATTGAATTGTCAAGAAGATCTTGTC
>JASDQU010306739.1:193893-205615 GCA_032191745.1 Picea mariana
CACATGCTCATAAGCATATCCACTGCATGTGTGATCAAATCACAACTGATAGCCAAACTGTCCCTTTCACCTGTTATCTCAACTGGGTCTCCACTGGATCTGACATGCATGTAGTTAACCGTGGAGAATCTTCAGTTGCATGTGAGTTCACTGATTAACTGAACTCTCACTAGTGCATGTTTAGTTACAACTAGTACAACTAATCTTAACTCACTTAACTACACTTATAATTCTGTTACAAATCCAACTCACTCAGTTATGAATGAAATAATAGATTAATATTTATTGTCAATTTTATTTAAGGGAAAAGTAAATTAGACACATGTTTCTTGTTGACTTTTCAACAGTGGAAACTGTGAAACATAGTTTCCAAGGTCATGGCACTCAAAGCATCTGATCCTGCTAAGATATTTCTTTCATCTTGGCTCAGGGGATGCTTCTCTCTTGGGAGAATCTCTTTTTCCAAGTGGAACTCTTATGTTTGGAGAACCCCTTCTGGCCTTCCTAGTGTGAGATGCAAGGGCTTGGTTTTCATCACTACTTCTCTTTACCACACCATCCATATCATCCCTGGATAGTAACCATGTCTCCTCCTAGATGCAATCTGTCCATAATCTGTCAAAGTCTGGCAAATTGTCTCGTGCACAGATCCCCTGCACAAATGGTTCCCAAGACCTGGGAAGACCTCTAAATGATACATTTACCATCTCAGCTGATCCAGGAGGATCTTGGTAGCCACCCACCTTTCCAACTAATTCAAAACAATTTTTTGGAAACTTACTATGTTTAACATTTTTTTGGGTCCCAAACTTCTAGGGCCATTTTGAGGGCCTAAACGAAAAAAATTTCATGATCGAGCACCTAAATAAGTACATATGCTTTGATTGAGACACCTAAATGAATATCCTTGTCAATACCTTTTCAATGAGCTATCATGCACCCTAAATGAATATCGTATGCAAAAGTTACAACACCGAAAAGTTGATGTACTAACTTACCCTAATGGGGCCCACATGGCTTTTGGTGCTTCATCTCCTAGGGTTATGTTTTTGGATGTATAGGGTTTTGGAATTCATGTTTATTTTAAAACATTCCTTCAAAGCCTCATTGGACTCATCTTCTTGCGAATGAGTGTAGTCGTCACATCTCTTCTCAGAGATAAGTTGCCACCATTCAAGCAATCTTGTTTTCAATCTGCATTTTACAGTTTTCAGTGTATTTCTTATTTAATAGAAGTCAATTTTTATTCTGTCTATGTTATTGTTCACTGTGTCTCTGTGTTAATATTATAAATCTGCGGTTTCACTTTGTTTCGTTCATAAATCCGTATCAGTGGTGTCAAATCGGTTTACTCCTTGTCGTGTTTTTAATGCAAGTCCCCGACGCGGTCAGGGTATATAGAGTTGGTTTCTCTTGAGGAAAATTTCTCTCGCACGCCTAAGAAACCATCAATGGCGGGTGAAAATAAATATGACAGGATAGGAGATCCTTTCAAAAATTTTCTCGAGGAAGCCCTTGAGTGACAGAGGAACAATATGATGGACATATTTGCACAAATCATTCGACGGTTGTTGACAAGCGACACATCCACATCAAGCGGAGGCACTGCCCCCTTCAAGGTATAGATCAATTTTGATATTCCTATATTTAAAGTTCAAATAGATGTGGATGTTGTAGATAAATGGTTGAACCTTCTAGAAGGGTATTTTTTGTCCACAACTTTTCCAATAGAGAAGAGATTACATTTGGGTTCCTCAAGCTCGTCCCCTATGTCAAATATTGGTGGGAGACTTTCTATGAGTAAAAGGAAATAGAATGATCCACATTATTTGTAGTTTCACCCACTTGGGGTTCCTTCAGGGATGTTATTAAGGAACAAGACTACCTTATTGGAAGTTATGACGACTTGTATACAATATGGACCACATTGCGGTAGGAAAGAGACCAAACAGTGCTAGAGTTCACCAATGTCTTCCATACCTTGCACACCAAGATAGGTATCAAATATTATGCACGACATTTGGTGCTCAAGTACCGCAGTGGTATGCATAGATACATCCAGACAGAAATGGATTTTTTGGACATCTCATCCTTAGGTGCGGCCTATCGATATGTCGTCAAAATCAAGTAGAAGCTTAAGCAAAAGACGCGAAAGTTTGGGTCTGGGAACCCCTAAAAATAGAAGTAGAGCAAGGGTAGACCCAACCCACAAAAAAAAGGATAGGGAAAAGATGAGCAACCTCACGGAAACCATTCCAAGCCATAAGCAGAGAAGGACAATGGGAAGACGAAGAAATATACGAAGAAGTGGTGCAACTTCCATAAGATCCCTTGGCATAACATTGTTGATTGTCACACAAAGAAGTCATTGGTGGCTTAGGTAAAATCCTCTAAATCATATGTGGGTTCCGAATCTGAGTCAAAACTAGAAAAGGGGATATGGATCATTGATGTGGAACCAAGTGCCACCATTTCTACCACCAAGATCCATCCTGGTGAACCTGATGAGCCAAAGGAAGGTGAGCGCCTCTTTCGTTCACATATGTGGGTGAAAGGCATTCAGTTGCACTTCATCGTTTATAATGGTAGCGAGAAGTACCTCATCTCATCTAAGGTCATCAAGAATCTAGCCCAGCCGAAAACATTGCACCCGCATCCCTACACCATCATATGGCTCCGTCAAGGAAGTTATCTTCGCGTTAGCCAACAGTGTCGCCTATCGTGTGACATCAAGCCATTCAAAGATGAGGTATATTGTGTGAGGTTTGTCCCCTTGAAGTTTGCAATTTTGTTTTGGGCCAACCTTGTTTATGGAAATTTCATGTTGTATATGAATCTATGCCTCACAGTGTTATTATTACTTTGAACATGAAATTGTAAAGGATACCTGAGGTAGTCCCACCTAATATTATTTCCTTGATCTCTGCCAAGAATTGTAAGAAGGTAATTTCTCAGAGAAGGAAGTTTGTCTTCTTCGTGATTCACTCTTAGAATGAGAGAAAGGTTGCAGCCACATCCATGGCCTCTGTGGTCGACCTCTCCACACAGCAAAAGTAAGTGGATAAGGTCATGGAAGAATACAAAGACATCTTCTCATCACCTATTGGGGTACCTCTGCACTGTCAGGTCAAGCATCCCCTCGATCTGACCCTCGACGCATCGCTACCCAATGGGTCAGTCTATCATTGCTCTCTACTAGAAAATGAGGAGATCAAGTGTCGGATCCAAGAACTGCTCAACAAGGGGGACATCTGACCCACCTCATCACCTTGTGGAAGTTCAATCGTGCTGGTGTAGAAGAAACACGAGACCTGGCGACTCTACATTGATTATCAGACCCTAAATAAAATCATGGTCAGGGATCGATACTCGATTCCCTGAATTGACGATATCCTTGATCACATCAAGGGGGAAAATAATTTAGCAAGATTGATCTGAAGTTTGGCTACCATCACGTTACAATAGAGCAGACAGATGTATGGAAAACTGCCTTCAAGCCAAAATAAGGTCGTTTTAATGGTTGGTCATGCCCTTTGGTTTGACAAATTCCCTAGAAAATTTCATGAGGATGATGGATGATATCTTACATCCTTTCAGTAATTATTTTGTGCCGGTATATTTGGATGACATCCTCATCTACAGCAAGACTTGGGCAGAACACTTGCAGCATATTCAACAGGTTTTGCACACTCTGCGGTAGCACAAGCTATATGCCAACTTGGAAAAATGCTCCTTAGGCATGGACAGGGTCCAGTACCAAGGCTACATTGTTGATGTGCATGGTGTGCATGTTGATCCAGCCAAGATCCAAGTAATTCCTGACTAGCCAGCCCCAACCACACTCACTGCGCTTTGGAGCTTCTTAGGCCTTGCCAATTTCTATCGCAGTTTCGTGTTGGGATTTAACCATATTGCATGGGCCCTCATCCAAATAACCAAGGGTGTTGGTAAGGAAAAATTTGTGTGGGGTGTGTCCCAACAGAAATCATACGATGATCTAAAGAAGTGCTTGTGCTCATCTCCATTGCTTTCATTACCTGACCTGCAATAGCCCTTTAAGATCGCTACAGATGCTTCATACTATGTTTTGGGTGCAATCCTCACTCAACACGTCCACCGTGTGGCCTATCATAGTGAGACATTATCATATGTCATCCGTAAGTACCCTACTTACGACAAAGAAATGTAATTCATTGTACAAGTATGCTTCTAGTGGAGGCATTAAATTCTCGGGAAGGAGACAATCATCCACACTGATCATAAGTTGTTGCAGTTCATGCAGACACAAGGCAAATTGCAGAATGACCACCATGAGAAGTGGTCCATAAATTTACAGTAGTTCCACCTCAAAAGCAAGTATAAAATAGGAAGTACCAACTGATTCATTGATTTTCTCAACTGACCTCCAGTCATGACACTCACCACAGTGGTAGACTCTTGCGGCCACGAGACCTCTAGATGGCCCCACCTCTATGAGACAGATCCTGACTTCGCCAACACCTACCAAATGTTGGGTACAAACACAGTTGTCACTAATTTCCATCTTCAAGACGGTTTGTTGTGACATAGTTCCAACTCTACATCCATCAAGCGAGCGAGTGAAGTTGATTTGGGAATCCCACAACAGTCGGTTGGCAGGACAGTTTGGCTTGAAAAAGATAGTGGTAGTGTTGTAACGATATTTCTACTTTCTTAAACTTCAACAGGATGTTAGCAAGTATATCTAGTCATGCACTGGATGTGTTATAGAAAAATTGACCACTAAGAAAAAATGCATGTACACTCCTCTGCCTACTCCTGACAGGCCCTGAGACTCCATCTCAATGGACTACATGTTGGGCCTTCCATCCACCAAGCGGGGAAATGACTGTGTTTTGTGGTTGTTGATTGCTTTTCCAAGATGGAATTTATGGTTGTCTGCAAGAAGAGCATCACAATGGAGGCCACTTCCAAGCTCTTCTTTGAATGAGTGTGGGTAAACTTTGGGATCCCAAAAACCATTGTCTTAGATCGGGACACTCGGTTACTCAACACATTCTAGCTGAGCCTCTGGTCACTACTGGAAAACAAGCTCACCAAATACACTGCCTTCCACCCACAGACAGATGGCTAAACTGAGGTCGTCAACTGGATGATAGTGCACATACTGTGCATGTACAATTCCAAGCACCTTGCACCTAGGATGAGAGTCTTCCCTATGTTCAACACATCTACAGCAAAGCCATACATAGCTCAATCAGCCACAACCCCCTTTCAGGTGGGATTGGGATTTCAACCATTGGGTCCCATGGATGTTGCACTACCCCTTACAGCCACCCAGGAAGACTCGTCACATGCTCCAACTGAAGTTGACAAAGCCACCTGGTTCATTGATTGGATCCAGCACATTCACCAACAGGTTCAGGATATTCTACAGAATTTAATGCCAAGTACAAGCAGCACCATGATCAACACCAGGTACCACACTAGTTTCAGGTGGGAGACAAAGTTTGGTTGCACTTGCAGAAAGAACGCCTTACAGGAACTCATCGGAATATTCTTCCACTCCGTTATGGACCTTACACCATCACCAAGGTTTTGGGTGATAATTCTTTTGAGCTCAACCTTTCTCCCTTCCTTGGCTTGCACCCAGTGTTAAATGTTGACCTCCTTCGGCCTTATTTTCCACCATTATTGGACACCTTGGAGATAGCATAAAAGTGGAAACCAACAAATCTCAACCCTGACTACATGGAACAAGCATCCATTGATCATATCGTGGACACACAAGTCAAGGGAACTCGCCAGCAGAGGATCCAGCTTTATCGGGTTCTCGAAGCAAGGAAACTCCTGCACTAAGGCAAGTGGCTCACCCAGGGCGAAATTCAGTAGAAATTTCCTCATGTGATGGGGGAACTCAACACAATGGAGACCATTTATTCCTAGGGGGGGATTTATACAAGAGGATCTCGGTGGCCACCCAACTATTCCAATTGGCTCAAAACACTTTTTTGGAAACTTACTATTTTTAGCAGTTTTTTGGGTCCCAAACTTCCAGGACCATTTTGAGGGCCTAAATGACGTCCAATTTCAAGGGGTAAAATTTGGATTTTCTGAAAACAGACTGCACCAACCTACTTGCCTCAGCCCAGTGCACCTCCTGGCAAGTTCAGATTGAATTTCTAAGCACTTTCAATTTTTGGTCATTTTTCCAGCTCCAAGTCAAGATGTCTGCAAACACCAAGCTTGTTGACAAGTTAGAAGGTGTGGAAAACGTATGTGCCTAGAAGTATAGGATTTCACTCATTCTTTAAGAGAATGAACTTGCAAAATTCATAAAGGAAGATGTACCAGAATCCGAAGAAGATGTAGCTAAAGCAAAGTACAAGAAGGATATGGTTAGGGCCAAAAGAATCATTGCAGACTCTATTAAATATCACTTGATCCCTCAAGTGGATTCTAAGAATACTCAAAAATATATGTTTGATTCCGTAACGAAAATGTATTAAGGAAAGAACATTAATCGGAAGATGAACTTGAGAACCCAACTCAAGAATACAAAGATGCTGAAAGGAGAAATTGTTCAAGACTATTTCTCTAGGATTACTCATTTCAAAGAAAAGTTAGAAGAAATTGGAGATAACTTGGATGAATATGAACTCATCATGATAACTCTAAATGGTCTCATAAGACCTTGGGATGCCTTCATCCAAACTATTTGTGCCAGAAAGGAAAAACTACAATTTGACAGTCTTTGGGAAGAATGTGTTCAAGAAGAAGCAAGAGTAGCTAACTAAGAAGCAGTACTATTAAGTGATGAAGAAAAAGCCCTAGATGCTCATGCTAAAGGAGTAAAGAAAATGTCTCATTTCCAAAAGGATACCCACCTCCATAAGGAATCCCATTCCCCAAAGAGATTCACCCACTTCCATAAAGAATCTCACCCTCCCAGAAGATTCCAGAAATATCAAAAGGGTCAAAGAAGAGAAAAAGATTTCTCCTCTTATCAATATTATCATTGTGATAATATGGGACATATTGCTAAGAATTGTCCAGCCATAAGAGAAGAATAAAAGAAGAGAAACGACAAAAGACATCATGCCCATGCAATTGAAGATGATGAGCCACCCACAAAGATGACTAAAGAAGAGATTGAATACTATGTCTTATTTTTCACCCTCCCAGGATCTGTGACACCTGGAGAGGATACTTGGATCATAGACAGTGGTGCCTTTAAGCACATGACAATTCAAAGAGACATTCTCTCCAGCCTTACAGAAAATAACTTTCCCTAGAAAGTTACACTTGGAGATGATTACCAGTACCCTATCAAAGGAGTGGGAGAATCCACCTACAAACTTGACTCAGGGACCCCGATGAAGATGAAGGATGTACTATATGTATCAGGTTTGAAAAAGAACTTAATTTCTATCTCAGCTTTAGATAAGAAAGGTTTTAAGGTTGCATTCATAGATGGTGAAGTTCTCATGTGGTCTAAAGAAAAAACCATAGAAGATGCAATTGTCATTGAAATAGAAGAAGGTGGCTTGTATAAGTTAAAAGGTCACTCAGATGCAGCCTTGACTCACTCCATTGAGAGTCCATGTGAACTTTAGCATAGAATACTATCTCACATCAACTACAAAGCCTTATTGTATATAAGCCAGGTAGTTACAGGTGTACCAGAATTCAAGGTTGATCATGAAGGTGTGTGCAAGGGATGTGCACAAGGAAAGAGCATAAAGAATCCTTTCCTGAAGAGCAACAGTAAAGCATAAGGAATCTTGGAGCTCATCCACTCAGATGTATGTGGCCCAATGCCATCAACCTCTCTTAATGGGTGTGTATACTATGTGTCATTTATTGATGATTATTCTCGCGGGACTTGAGTTTATTTCTTGAAATCAAAAGATGAATCATTCGGAAAGTTCAAGGAATTCAAAGCCTTGATAGAAAATCTCTCCTCAGGTCAGATAATGGAGGAGAATACACCTCAAAAGAATTTGTAAACTTTTGCAAAGATGTCGGGATTAAGAGGGAGCTCACCACTCCCTATAACCCTCGAGAAGATGGCGTAGCAGAAAGAAATAATAGAACAATAATGGAAGCAGTGAAGACTATGATCCACGATCAAGATCTTCCAATGCACTTATGGGATGAAGTAGCAAGAACAACAGTTTATGTCCAAAACAGATTATACCATAGTGCACTTGGATTCAAAACCCTTGAAGAAATGTTCTCTGGAAAGAATCTAGAAGTAATCCATCTCAAGATATTTGGTTGTCCAATGTTTGTACACATTCCACAGGAAAGGAGAACTAAGTTGGACCCTTCAGGAAAGAAGGGAATATTTGTTGGATATTGTGAGGTCTCTAAATCCTTCAGAATTTATATACCAGGTTACCATCGTATTGAAATCAACAGAGATGTAACCTTTGATGAAGATGCATCACTCAAGAAATCAAGAAGATGCCAGCTTGAAGAAGAACATGTAGCTCTCAGAGGTGCAGAACCTGTGAAGGAAGTTACAATTAACCTTGATGATGAGATTCCAGAAGATCATGATATGATAGAATCTCAAGAACCTCCCCAAATGACGATCTCTCACAAGAGAAATCCATCTTGGGAAAGGAAAATTATTCAAGATGGAGAGAAGTATGGTGCCCCAAAAGGACCCATGAGACAAATCAAGAAACCTAAGCCATTCTCTAGTTATATGGCTTTGATGTGTGATCTCATAGAAAAGGAACCCACTTTCTTTGAAGAAGCCATTCATAAGAAATAATAGATGGATGCCATGACAGAAGAATACCAATTCATTATAAAGAATGATGTATGGGAAATAGTTCCCAAACCGAAGAACAAAGATGTGATATCTTCCAAATGGTTATACAAGATAAAACATGGTGCAGATGGAAGCATTGAAAAACATAAAGCAATATTTGTAACTCGTGGATTTTCTCAAAAGGAAGGCATTGATTATGAAGATATGTTTGGTCTTGTGGCCAGATACACTTCTATCAGAATCATCATAGCTCTTACAATCAAGATAAAGTGGAAGTTACACCAGATGGATGTGAAAACAACCTTCTTAAATGGTGTTATTGAAGAAGAAGTGTATATAGAACAACCTCAAGGGTTTGAAGTTTAAGACAAAAAGACTCATGTATGTAGATTGAAGAAGGCTCTGTACAGGTTGAATCAAGCTCCTAGAGCTTGGTATGGAAAAATTGTTAGTTTCCTAACGAGCTTGGGATTTACCAAGAGGAAAGTTAATTCTAACCTCTACTTCAAGGTTATGAATGATGAGCCAGTTATATTGTTATTGTATGTGGATGACTTATTCTTAACTGGAGAAGAAAATCTCATCACAGATTGTAAGAAGAAGCTCGTTGCAGAATTTGAGATGAAAGACCTAGGCATGATGCATTGTTTCTTAGGTCTTGATGGTTGGCAGAGCCCAAAGAAGATCTTTCTTAACCAAGGGAAGTATGCAGTTGAAATACTGAAGAGTTTTGATATGTTGGAATGTAAAGCCATGAACGCACCCATGGAAACAAAGTTGAAGCTCATGGTTGATACTTCGTCAGAATTGGTTGATGCTACTATGTACAGATAGATTATTGGTTCGTTGATGTATTTGACGAATACCAGGATCGATATATGCTTTGTTGTGAACACCTTGAGTCAGTATCTGGTAGATCCCAGACATGTTCACCTTGTAGCTGCAAATCATGTGATGAGATACATTAAGGGTACATTGGGCTTTGGTCTCTGTTATACTAAAGATAATAACTTCAAACTGATTGGTTATACTGATTCAGATTGGGCTGGAATTGTTTCCAATAGAAATATCACTTTAGGATGTTGTTTCAGTCTGGGGTCAACCATGACTTCATGGAAGAGCAGAAAGCAATCCAATATTTCTATTAGCATGGCAGAAGCAGAATACATTGCAGCATGTTCCACCAATTGTGAATCCATATGGATTTGAAAGTTGTTGACAGGTCTGTTTGATCTGGAGATGGAAGCAATTGTGATTCTATGTGATAACCAGAGTTGCATAAAGATGATGGAGAACCCTGTGTTCCATGATAATTCAAAGCACATAGAAATCCGGTATCACTACATTCGTGATATGGTGCAGAGGGGAGTTGTTAATCTACAATATGTTGGCATAGATGAGCAGGTTGCAGATGTGTTGACCAAGCCTATATCTCCTGTAAAGTTTGAATACTTTCGAGACAAGCTTGGTATAGTCCGAAAGGACCTCCCTCGAAAGGGGGAGTGATGTTGATGATACTATGGTATCCTGACCAACAGTGGGTAGCTCCGTTAGAATTTTATATCCTTGGGGATTGATCATCCCTGGACAAATCCCGAGGGTCTGGTAAGGACGGTCTGTCAGAGTACATCTGCATGTATATGTCAGTTGTGGTCAGTAGTGGTAGCTCCGTTAGGATTTTATATCCTAGGGAATCTTTTGATTCCTGGGCAGATCCCGAAGGTCCGATAAGGATGGTCTGTCAGAGTACCACGTGGTAGCTCCATTAGGATTTTATATCCTAGGGAATCTTATGATTCCTGGGTATCTCCCTAGGGTCTGTCAGAGTACCACAAAATGTTGTTGTTGCACCTAACTCATTTTCTTGTTATATGATGATGATGTTATTATCTCAGCCTCATGTTGATGATGTTGGTCCAGCCTCATTTTGTTGATGATGTTGTTTCTCCGGCCTAGTTTTGTTGATGATGTTGTTTCTACAACCTCGTGTTGTTGATGATGTTGTTGTATCAGCCTTGTGTTGTTGATGATGTCGTATCATCCTAGTGTTGTTGATGTTGTTGTTTTATTTTTATACTAACTGATGTTGATGTTTCAGATTCCAACTCCATGCTGTGAACAATGATGATGATGATATTCCACTCCATGCTGTGAATGATGATGATATTGATGATGAGAAAAACTTTCGATTATTTATAGATATGCTAGTCAGTGTTCCAGATGTTGATAATGTTGATGCCCTCTCTCTCTCCTGATGACGTTGTATTGTAGAATACCTTTCTTGTTAAGGGGGTGTGTTGAAATATTGTAACTATGAAGACTATTCTAATTATAATTAAGTTGTTATTATATAGATCAATCCCCTTTTGTGGATTGATCATGTCGAGGCTTATGTATGAAAAAATCCCCTATTGTGGATTGGTCAAACCATGTTTATATTGTGCTAATTGAGGAGTCGGCCCCTAGGGATAATTAAAGTGGTTTTAACCACTAGTTGAAGAAGTCAGCCCTGCCTAATGAAGAGACACAACCCTAGCGTTCCTCAACTAGTATAAATAAGAGAGGATGGTGCCTTATTCACTCACTCACTCAAGTCACTCATCTAGTGTGCAAGTTTTGGAGGTAGTTGCAATTGGAAGAAGAAGGAGAGAGAGGCGCATTTCTCAGTCTTGTATATTCTCTAGTGTTTGGTCTTTTATCTTGGCATTGTATTGGCAATCTATATTGAGGAATATTTTGTTGGGTTTTCTCCCCCGTGAGGGTTTCCCATGATAAAATGTTGTGTACCTTGTGATTGTGTTTCTCTCAGTGATCCTGCTTATGCTGTTATTGTCTAGTAAATTGAAAAGAACTTAATAGTTGCTCTAAATTTAACAGGATGAACATGTTTCGGGAAATGAAGCGCTCCATGGATAGGACATAGTTTGATTTAAAGCATCAAATGCAAGAAACTCGAGA
>JASDQU010306739.1:205665-228368 GCA_032191745.1 Picea mariana
AAGCTTTGTGGAAGGAGCAGCGATAGCAAGGAGACAACAACTCAACGGAGGATCTACTTCAACCTTCGGAAAATAAGGTTAGTTTATTCTTACTGTGTTTGCCTGAGAAAAGGGGTTGAGATTTTGGGTAGAAGGATAAAGGTTAAATCTGAAGAGTCATGATCTGCATGTAGGCTTAGAACCCTGGCTTACTAGTCCGTAGGGTAAAAGCACCCAACAACAGGGTACCTCTGCACTGCAGGTCAAGCATCCCCTCGATATGACCCTCGACGCATTGCTACCCAATGGGTCAGTCTATCATTGCTCTCTGCCAGAAAATGAGGAGATCAAGTGTCTGATCCAAGAACTGCTCAACAAGGGGCACATCTAACCCACCTCATCACCTTGTGGAAGTCCAATCGTTCTTGTGTAGAAGAAAGACGAGACCTAGCGACTCTACATTGATTATCGGGCCCTAAATAAAATCATGGTCAGGAATCGATACTCGATTCCCCGAATTGATGATATCCTTGATCACATCAAGGGGGAAAATAATTTAGCAAGATTGATCTGAAGTTTGGCTACCATCACGTTCCAATAGAGTAAACAAATGTATGGAAAACTGCCTTCAAGCCAAAATAAGGTCTTTTTTAATGGTTGGTCATGCCCTTTGGTTTGAAAAATCCCCTAGCAAATTTCATGAGGATGATGGATGATATCTTACATCCTTTCACTAATTCTTTTGTGATGGTATATTTGGATTACATCCTCATCTATAGCAAGACTTGGGCAGAACACTTACAGCATATTCAATAGGTTTTGCACACTCTGTGGTAGCACAAGCTATATGCCAACTTGGAAAAATGCTCCTTAGGCATGGACAGGGTCCAGTACCAAGGCTACATTATTGATGTGCATGGTGTGCATGTTGATCCAGCCAAGATCCAAGTAATTCCTGACTGGCCAGCCCCAACCACACTCACTGCGCTTCAGAGCTTCTTAGGCCTTGCCAATTTCTATCTCAGTTTTGTGTTGGGATTCAACCATATTGCATGGGCCCTCATCCAAATAACCAAGGGTGTTGGTAAGGAAAAATTTGTGTGGGGTGTGTCCCAACAAAAATCATACAATGATCTAAAGCAGTGCTTGTGCTCGTCTCCATTGCTTTCATTACCTGACCTGCAATAGCCCTTTGAGATCGATACAAATGCTTCATACTATGTTGTGGGCGCAATCCTCACTCAACACGTCCACCGCGTGGCCTATCATAGTGAGACACTATCAGATGTCATCTGTAAGTACCCTACTTACGACAAAGAAATGTAATTCATTGCACAAGTATGCCGCTAGTGGAGGCATTACATTCTCGGGAAGGAGACAATCATCCACACTGATCATAAGTCGTTGTAGTTCATGTAGACACAAGGCAAATTGCAGAATGACCACCATCAGAATTGGTCCATATATTTACAGTAGTTCCACCTCAAAAGCAAGTATAAAATAGGAAGTACCAACCAATTCATTGATTTTCTCAACTAACCTCCAGTCATGACACTCACCACAGTGGTAGACTCTTGCGGCCACGAGACCTTCAGATGGCCCCACCTCTATGAGACAGATCCTAACTTCGCCAACACCTACCAAATGTTGGGTACAAACACAGTTGTCACTAATTTCCATCTTCAAGATGGTTTGTTGTGACATAGTTCCAACTATGCATCCATCAAGCGAGCGAGTGAAGTTGATTTGGGAATCCCACAACAGTTGGTTGGCAGGACAGTTTGGCGTGGAAAATATAGTGGTAGTGTTGTAATGATATTTCTACTGGCTAAAACTTCAACAGGATGTTAGCAAGTATATCTAGTCATGCACTGGATGTGCTATAGAAAAATTGACCACTAAGAAAAAATGCATCTACACTCCTCTGCCTACTCCTGACAGGCCCTAGGAATCCATCTCAATGGACTACATGTTGGGCCTTCCATCCACCAAGCGGGGAAATGACTGTGTTTTTGTGGTTGTTGATTGCTTTTCCAAGATGGCATTTATGGTTTCCTGCAAGAAGAGCATCACAATGGAGGCCACTTCCAAGCTCTTCTTTGAATGAGTGTGGGTAAACTTTGGGATCCCAAAAACCATTGTCTCAGATCGGGACAGTCGGTTACTCAACACATTCTAGCCGAGCCTCTAGTCACTACTGGACAACAAGCTCACCAAATACACTACCTTCCACCCACAGAAAGATGGATAAACTGAGGTCGTCAACTGGATGATAGTGCACATACTGTGCATGTACAATTCCAAGCACCTTGCACCTAGGATGAGAGTCTTCCCTATTTTCATCACATCTACAGCAGAGCCATACATAGCTCAATCGGCCACAACCCCCTTTCAGGTGGGATTGGGATTTCAACCATTGGGTCCCATGGATGTTGCACTACCCCTTACAGCTACCCAGGAAGACTCATCACATGCTCCAACTGAAGTTGACAAAGCCACCTGGTTCATTGATTGGATCCAGCACATTCACCAACAGGTTCGGGATATTTTACAGAATTTAATGCCAAGTACAAGCAGCACCATGATCAACACTAGGTGCCACACCAGTTTCAGGTGGGAGACAAAGTTTGGTTGCACTTACAAAAAGAACGCCTTACAAGACCTCATCGGAAGATTCTTCCACTCTGTTATGGACCTTACACCATCACCAAGGTTTTGGGTGATAGTTCTTTTGAGCTCAACCTTTTCCCCTTCCTTGGCTTACACCCAATGTTAAATGTTGACCTCCTTCGGCCTTATTTTCCACCATTATTGGACACCTTGGAGATAGCATAAAAGTGGACACCAACAAATCTCAACCCTGACTACATGGAACAAGCATCCACTGATCATATCGTGGACACACAATTCAAGGGAACTCGCCAGCAGAGGATCCAACTTTATCGGGTTGTCGAAGCAGGGCAACTCTTGCACTAAGGCAAGTGGCTCACCCAGGGCGAAATTCAGTAGAAATTTCCTCTTCTGATGGGGGAACTCAACACAATGGAGACTATTTATTCCTAGGGGGGGATTTATACAGGAGGATCTCAGTGGACACCCAACTATTCCAATTGGCTCAAAACAGTTTTTTGGAAACTTACTATTTTTAGCAGTTTTTTGGGTCCCAAACTTCAAGGACCATTTTGAGGGCCTAAATGACATCCAATTTCAAGGGTAAAATTTGGATTTTCTGAAAACAGACTGCACCAACCTACTTGCCTCAGCCCAGCGCACCTCCTGGCAAGTTCAGATTGAATTTCTAAGCACTTTCAATTTTTGGTCATTTTTCCAGCTCCAAGTCAAGATGTCTGCAAACACCAAGCTTGTTGACAAGTTAGAAGGTGTGGAAAATGTATGTGCCTAGAAGTATAGGATTTCACTCATTCTTGAAGAGATTGAACTTGCAAAATTCATAAAGGAAGATCTACCAGAATCCGAAGAAGATGCAGCTAAAGCAAAGTACAAGAAGGATATGGTTAGGGCCAAAAGAATCATTGCAGACTCTATTAAATATCACTTGATCCCTCAAGTGGATTCTAAGAATACTCAAAAATAGATTTTTGATTCCCTAACCAAAATGTATTAAGGAAAGAACATTAATCGGAAGATGAACTTGAGAACCCAACTCAAGAATACAAAGATGTTGAAAGGAGAAATTGTTCAAGACTATTTCTCTATGATTACTCATTTCAAAGAATAGTTAGAAAAAATTGGAGATAACTTGGATGAATATGAACTCATCATGATAACTCTAAATGGTCTCATAAGCCCTTGGGATGCCTTCATCCAAACTATTTGTGCCAGAAAGGAAAAACTACAATTTGATAGTCTTTGGGAAGAATGTGTTCAAGAAGAAGCAAGAGTAGCTAACTGAGAAGCAGTACTATTAAGTGATGAAGAAAAATCCCTATATGCTCATGCTAAAGGAGTAAAGAAAAGGTCTAATTTCCAAAAGGATACCCACCTTCATAAGGAATCCCATTCCCCAAAGAGATTCACCCACTTCCATAAAGAATCTCACCCTCCCAGAAGATTCCAGAAATATCAAAAGGGTCAAAGAAGAGAAAAAGATTTCTCCTCTTATCAATATTATCATTGTGATAAGATGGGACATATTGCTAAGAATTTTCCCGCCAGAAGAGAAGAATAAAAGAAGAGAAACGACAAAAGACATCATGCCCATGCAATTGAAGATGATGAGCCACCCACAAAGATTACTAAAGAAGAGATTGAATACTATGTCTTATTTTTCACCCTCCCAGGATCTGTGGCACCTGGAGAGGATACTTGGATCATATACAGTGGTGCCTTTAAGCACATGACAAGTCAAATAGAAATTCTCTCCAGCCTTACAGAAAATAACTTTCCCTAGAAAGTTACACTTGGAGATGATTACCAGTACCCTATCAAAGGAGTGGGAGAATCCACCTACAAACTTGACTCAGGGACCTCGATTAAGATGAAGGATGTACTATATGTATCAGGTTTGAAAAAGAACTTAATTTCTATCTCAGCTTTAGGTAAGAAAGGTTTCAAGGTTGCATTCATAGATGGTGAAGTTCTCATGTGGTCTAAAGAAAAAACCATAGAAGATGCAACTATCATTGAAATAGAAGAAGGTGGCTTGTATAAGTTAAAAGGTCACTCAGATGCAGCCTTGACTCACTCCACTGAGAGTCCATGTGAACTTTAGCATAGAATACTATCTCACATCAACTACAAAGCCTTACCGTATGTAAGCCAGGTTGTTACAGGTGTACCAGAATTCAAGGTTGATCATGAAGGTGTGTGCAAGGGATGTGCACAAGGAAAGAACATAAAGAATCCTTTCCCGAACAGCGACAGTAAAGCATAAGGAATCTTGGAGCTCATCCACTCAGATGTATGTGGCCCAATGCCATCAACCTCTCTTAATGGGTGTGTATACTATGTGTCATTTATTGATGATTATTCTCGCAGGACTTGAGTTTATTTCTTGAAATCAAAAGATGAATCATTCGGAAAGTTCAAGGAATTCAAAGCCTTGATAGAAAATCTCTCCTCAGGTCAAATAATGGAGGAGAATACACCTCAAAAGAATTTGTAAACTTTTGCAAAGATGTCGGGATTAAGAGGGAGCTCACCACTCCCTATAACCCTCGGGAAGATGGTGTAACAGAAAGAAATAATAGAACAATAATGGAAGCAGTGAAGACTATGATCCATGATCAAGATCTTCCAATGCACTTATGGGATGAAGTAGAAAGAACAACAGTTTATGTCCAAAACAGATTATACCATAGTGCACTTGGATTCAAAACCCCTGAAGAAATGTTCTCTGGAAAGAATCTAGAAGTAATACATCTCAAGATATTTGGTTGTCCAGTGTTTGTACACATTCCGCGGGAAAGGAGAACTAAATTGGACCCTTCAGGAAAGAAGGGAATATTTGTTGGATATTGTGAGGTCTCTAAATCCTTTAGAATTTATATACCAGGTTACCATCATATTGAAATCAACAGAGATGTAACCTTTGATGAAGATGCATCACTCAAGAAATCAAGAAGATGCCAGCTTGAAGAAGAACATGTAGCTCTCAGAGGTGCAGAACCTATGAAGGAAGTTACAATTAACCCTGATGATGAGATTCCAGAAGATCATGATATGATAGAATCTCAAGAACCTCCCCAGATGACGATCTCTCACAAGAGAAATCCATCTTGGGAAAGAAAAATTATTCAAGATGGAGAGAAGTATGGTGCCCCAGAAGGAACCATGAGACAAATCAAGAAACCTAAGCCATTCTCTAGCTATATGGCTTTGATGTGTGATCTCATACAAAAGGAACCCACTTTCTTTGAAGAAGCCATTCATAATAAATAATAGATGGATGCCATGACAGAAGAATACCAATCCATTATAAAGAATGATGTATGGGAAATAGTTCCCAAACCGAAGAACAAATATGTGATATCTTCCAAATGGTTATACAAGATAAAACATGGTGCAGATGGAAGCATTGAAAAACATAAAGCAATATTTGTAACTCGTGGCTTTTCTCAAAAGGAAGGCATTGATTATGAAGATATGTTTGGTCTTGTGGCCAGATACACTTCTATCAGAACCATCATAGCTCTTACAATCAAGATAAAGTGGAAGTTACACCAGATGGATGTGAAAACACCCTTCTTAAATGGTGTTATTGAAGAAGAAGTGTATATATAACAACCTCAAGGGTTTGAAGTTGAAGACAAAAAGACTCATGTATGCAGATTGAAGAAGGCTCTGTATAGGTTGAATCAAGCTCCTAGAGCTTGGTATGGAAAAATTGTCAGTTTCCTAACGAGCTTGGGATTTACCAAGAGGAAAGTTAATTCTAACGTCTACTTCAAGGTTATGAATGATGAGCCAGTTATATTGTTATTGTATGTGGATAACTTATTCTTAACTGGAGAAGAAAAGCTCATCACAGATTGTAAGAATAAGCTCGTTGCAGAATTTGAGATGAAAGACCTAGGCCTAATGCATTGTTTCTTAGGTATTGATGTTTGGCAGAGCCCAAAGAAGATCTTTCTTAACCAAGGGAAGTATGCAATTGAAATACTGAAGAGTTTTGATATGTTGGAATGTAAAGCCATGAACGCACCCATGGAAACAAAGTTGAAGCTCATGGTTGATACTTCGTCAGAATTGGTTTATGCTACTATGTACAAATAGATTATTGGTTCGTTGACGTATTTGACGAATACCAGGATCGATATATGCTTTGTTGTGAACACCTTGAGTCAGTATCTGGTAGATCCCAAACATGTTCACCTTGTAGCTGCAAATCATGTGATGAGATACCTTAAGGGTACATTGGGCTTTGGTCTCTGTTATACTAAAGATCATAACTTCAAACTGATTGGTTATACTGATTCATATTGGGCTGGAATTGTTTCCGATAGAAATATCACTTTAGGATGTTGTTTCAGTCTGGGGTCAACCATGACTTCATGGAAGAGCAAAAAGCAATCCAATATTTCTATTAGCATGGCAGAAGCGGAATACATTGCAGCATGTTCCACCAGTTGTGAATCCATATGGCTTCGAAAGTTGTTGACAGGTCTGTTTGATCTGGAGATGGAAGCAATTGCGATTCTATGTGATAACTAGAGTTGCATCAAGATGATGGAGAACCATGTGTTCCATGATAAGTCAAAGCACATAGAAATCCGGTATCACTACATTCATGATATGGTGCAGAGGGGAGTTGTTAATCTCCAATATGTTGGCATAGATGAGTAGGTTGTAGATGTGTTGACCAAGCCTATATCTCGTGTAAAGTTTGAATACTTTTGAGACAAGCTTGGTATAGTCCGAAAGGACCTCCCTCGAAAGGGGGAGTGATTTTGATGATACTATGGTATCCTGACCAACAGTGGGTAGCTTCGTTAGGATTTTATATCCTTGGGGATTGATCATCCCTGGACAGATCCCGAGGGTCTGGTAAGGACGGTCTATCAGAGTACATGTGCATGTATATGTCAGTTGTGGTCAGTAGTGGTAGATCTGTTAGGATTTTATATCCTAGGGAATCTTTTGATTCTTGGGCAGATCTCGAAGGTCCAATAAGGATGGTCTGTCATAGTACCATGTGGTAGCTCCATTAGGATTTTATATCCTAGGGAATCTTATGATTCATGGGTATCTCCCTAGGGTCTTTCAGAGTACCACAAAATGTTGTTGTTGCACCTACCTCATTTTGTTGTTATATGATGATGATGTTATTATCTCAGCCTCGTGTTGATGATGTTGGTCCAGCCTCGTTTTGTTGATGATGTTGTTTCTCCAGCCTAGTTTTGTTGATGATGTTGTTTCTACAGCCTCGTGTTGTTGATGATGTTGTTGTATCAGCCTTGTGTTGTTGATGATGTTGTATCATCCTAGTGTTGTTGATGTTGTTGTTATATTTTTATACTAACTGATGTTGATGTTTCAGATTCCAGCTCCATGCTGTGAACGATGATGATGATGATATTCCACTCCATGATGTGAATGATGATGATATTGATGATGAGAAAAACTTCCAATGATTTATAGATATGCTATTCAGTGTTCCAAATGTTGATAATGTTGATGCCCTCTCTCTCTCCTGATGACTTTGTATTGTAGAATACCCTTCTTGTTAAGGGGGTGTGTTGAAATATTGTAACTATGAAGAATATTCTAATTATAATTAAGTTATTATTATATAGATCAATCCCCTTTTGTGGATCGATCATGTTGAGACTTATGTATGACCAAATCCCCTATTGTGGAGTGGTCAAACCATGTTTATATGGTGCTAATTGAGGAGTTGGCCCCTAGGGATAATAAAAGTGGTTTTAACCACTAGTTGAAGAAGTCGGCCCTGCCTAATGAAGAGACACAACCCTAGTGCTCCTCAACTGGTATAAATAAGAGAGGATGGTGCCTTATTCACTCACTCACTCAAGTCACTCATCTAGTGTGCAAGTTTTGGAGGTAGCTGCAGTTGGAAGAAGAAGGAGAGAGAGGCGCATTTCTCAGTCTTGTATATTCTCTAGTGTTTGGTATTTTATCTTGGCATTGTATTGGCAATCTATATTGAGGAATATTTTGTTGGGTTTTCTCCTCCGTGAGGGTTTCCCATGATAAAATTTTGTGTACCTTGTGATTGTGTTTCTCTCAGTGATCCTGCTTATGTTGTTATTGTCTAGTAAATTGAAAAGAACTTAATAGTTTCTCTAAATTTAACAGTATGAACATGTTTCGGGAAATGAAGCGCTCCATGGATAGGACATAGTTTGATTTACAGCATCAAATGCAAGAAACTCAAGAACACTTGTCAAGGAAACAGGATGAGGTCAAGATAGCTTTGACACATATAAACACCACTCTCAAGGAAGGACAAGAGAATACTACATATCTTCTCATGCACATGGCTCATGGTAGAGAGCCTCAAATAAATGGGGCTAACAATGGGTCTATTAGATCCCATGGAGGAGAAGGGAATTACACAGAGACCAGTCACTGGAACCCCTATGAAGGACAAATCTTATTTGGAGTCATTCATAACAGGATGCCAGATAATAGCATGGATACAGCAAGACCTTACACGCCTAGCTTATTGGATACACATAAGCAAGGATTGCAGGGTCATAGGGATATTGAAGACAAATCTGATCAGTACAAGAGAGAGTATACAGCATTGAGCACAAGTTTTAGGAGGCATGTCACACTTTTGGAATATTGTGGAATCAAATTCAGAGAAAGGCCCAGGGAGTTTCACAAGGGGAATTATGACCTAGGGCGCAGGGAAAGAAAGATGGAGATTCCACCATTTGATGGGATAGCCAAATTATCTGCCAAGGCGTGGGTGAAAAGTTTAGATGCTTACCTGCAATTGAATCCCATGATGGAGTTGGATGCCATAAAATTTTCTACATTGTATTTGGAGGGTAAATCCCATGAGTGGTTGTTTCATGTGATGACTACCCTAGGGCATGAGCATATCATCTCTTACATGGATTTTACACAGAGGCTCATGGACAGGTTTGACTAGGATGACCCAGAACTTCACTTCAAAGAGATCACTCAACTTAGACAAACATATTCAGCTGAGGAATTCATAGAAGAATTTCAGAGAATAGCAGTGATGGTTCCTGATGTGTCAGAGGCTAGATTATTGATGTTTTTTTCTGAGGGGATAATAGAGCCCTTGTGTGGGTGGGTCAAGGCTTTCAAGCCTACCAACTTACACAATGAGATTTGGAAGACCGGGGATTTGGCAGGGGCATCTTAGAAACACAAGTTCACCCCACGGCCACCTATTGTTCCTAAAGGAAAGAAGTCAATATTTGCAAATAAAGGTAAGGGAAAGTTAGATGATGCCACTAGGAGAGAGTTGAGGAGAAAACAACTATGTTTTACTTACAAATAACCTTGGGATCCAAGGCACAGATGTATGGGAAAGGGAAATATACACTACATTGAGGTACTCTCAAATATTGAGGAGGAGGAAAATGAGGTCGGGCACATTCAGAACATGGAAGTAACTCCAACCAATGAAGAGCGTATACAAGAGGAAGGTGAAGAGGAGACAGTACTCAAGCAACGAGGGATTAACAAGGCAGTCATAGCATCCATCAGTTGGGTGCAAAGATTTATTACCTTCAGAATAAGAGGAGTTCTCCAAGGGCAGAGGGTTACAGTGTTGATTGATGGTGTAGCTTCCCATAACTTCATTGATGTGGCCTTAGTGAGCAAAAGACATCTACCCACTGTTGATTTTGATGGATTCATGGTGGATCTAGCAGGAGGGCGTACCATGCCTTGTGACAGGTATATCCCTCAAATGAATATCACCTTGGGAAGGTATAGTTTAACTTAGGACTTCTATGTGATGGATCTTCCAGAAACTAATGCGATACTGGGAGTTTAGTGGCTTAGCACCTTGGGACCCATTACTACCAATTACAAGACAATGGAGATGTCCTTCAACTCTGAAGAAGGAAAGAGGGTGACATTGAAGGGCATGACAGAAAATTCACCCAAGGTAGTTTCAGCAAAGTGCATGGAAGCAGTTTTCATACATGGGGACGTGGCTTATGCAGCAAAGTGTCTGGTGGTCACTCAAAACGCTCAAAAAAAAAACCATTCCTATTTAGGAGACATGCATAGGATAATTGATAAACATAGGAAGGTTTTTGGGCCTATTCCCCCAAGGCAGCCTTTGGATAGGGGATTTGAGCATATCATTGAATTGGGGGAAGAGGCGAAACCAGTTATCACTACACCATATAGATATCCCAAGAAATTCAAGGATGAAATTGAAAAGGGCATTAAGTAGTTATTAGATATGGGCCACATTAGACAAAGTTCCATCCCTTTTGCATCTTCAGTAGTATTGGTCAAAAAGAAAGATTGGACCATGTGCATGTGTATTGACTACAGGGCTCTAAATAAGAAAACCATCAAAAAAGAGGTATCCCATCCCCAGGATAGATGATCCATTAGACGAGTTGCATAGCGCAGTATACTTTACCAAAATTGATTTGCGCTTTGGATACCATCAAATCATAATGAGGGAGAAGTATGTGTACAAAACAGATTTCATATGCCATTATGGGAATTATGAGTTCCTTGTCATGCCTTTTGGGTTGGCCAATGTGCCAGCCACCTTTCAATCTTGCATGAACCATGTATTTAACAAATGGTTGAGGAAATTTCTACTAGTCTTCTTTGATGACTTTTTGATTTACAGTAGGACATGGGAATATCACCTCAGGCATGTGAATGAGGTCTTAAACATCATAGAGGAGCAATCATTGTATGCTAAAAAATCAAAATGTGAAATTGGGACAATCGGAGTTCTTTATTTGGGACACATCATTGGGAAAAAGGGGGTACAAGTCCATCACAAAAAGATCCAAGCTATAATGGATTGGCCCACACCTAAAACACTTATAGAGCTCAAGGGATTTCTTGGTATTTGCAGCTACTACAAAAGGTTTGTTAAATGTTTCTCTCAGTTATGCACACCATTGATTGATTTGACCAAAAAGGGCATTCAAGTGGAGTAGCGAGGCACAGTTGACTTTTGACAAAATGAATAAGGTAATGAGCACTTGTCTTGTGCTATCATTCCTAGATTTCTCTCAACCATTCATTTTGGAGTGTGATGCATCAGTGGAGTGGAGTGGATCCGTACTCATGCAGAATAGGCATCCCATTGCATATGAGAGCCAAAAATTGAGAGGGATTGAGTTGCTATATACAATTTATGATGAGGAAATTCTAGCTATAATGCATGCACTTGCTAAATTCAAGCAAATTTGGTGGGGGTGAAATTTGTGGTCAGGACTAATCATAATATCCTCAAGTACTTCCTAGAGAAAAAGGACCTCAATGAGAGGTATCAAAAGTGGGTGAGCAATATCTAGACCTATAACTTTGACATAAAAAATTTCAAGGGAAAAAACAATGTGGTAGCAAATGCTTTGTCTAGAAGACCCTCAACCTACTCCATGTCAGAGATATCAGTTGATTGGAAATATCATTAGTAGAGTACTCAAAAAATAAGTTTGCATGTGATTTGATGGATGGACAGTTACATGATGATGGGTACAGGATTATAGATTACCGCAAATATTATAAGGGGAGGATTTATTTGGTTCTTGAATCCTTGTTCAAGAAGAAGGTGCTTCAATCATTTCATAAGTCATCACTAGCAGGGAATCAAGGATTCCTTAAAGCATATAGATAGATAGGTGAAATATTTGCTTGGAAAGGTCTCAAGAAAGATTTCATGTGTCACATCAAGGAGTGTGTCACTCGCAAAGAAAATAAGGATGAACAAACCCACCCAACAGGTCTATTGCAGCCTCTTCCTATTCCAGAGCATAAGTGGGAAAGTGTATCTATGGATTTCATTATAGGGCTCCCCAAGCCATAGGGTAGTGACTACATCTTTGTGGCAATAGATCGTTTGACCAAGTTTTCTCATTTGTTTTCCATCCCCGTGGACTATAGAACATCTCAAGTAGAAGATCTATTTTTCACAAAAATCTTCAGTTTGCATGGGTTGCCCAAGACGATTGTAAGTGATAGGGATAGTAGATTTATGAGCATCTTTTGGCAGGAGTAATTTCGACTTGTGGGTACAGAATTAACCCCCAGTACTAGCTATCATCCACAAACAGATGGTCAAACCAATATAGTAAACAAGTGGGTGGAAGGATAACTCTGAAATTATGTGACAGGGCAATAGAAGGCATGGGTCAAGTGGATACACTTGTGTGAATACTGCTACAACACCACTTACCACATGTCCATTGGCATGTCTCATTTTAGAGATTTATATAGTTATGATCCCCTCACTTTTTTGTAGATTGTGTTTGGAGATAGTAGAGATCATATGGCTAAAGAGTGGATACAGGAAATCCAATACATCCTTAAAGAACTCAAACATCATCTGCAAAGGGCACAAAACTAGCAGAAATTATATGTAGATAAGCACAGAGTGGAGTGTACTTTTGAGGTAGGGTACTTGGTCTATTTGAGGCCGCAACCATATATGCATGCATCCCTTAAGAAAAATGGCACTGAAAAACTCAAACCCCACTTTTATGGGCCTTACAGGGTGAAAAGGAAGGTGGGGAAAGTTGCATATGAATTAGAACTACCACAAGGAAGTAAAATCCATAATGTCTTCCATGTATCATGCCTAAAAGGGGCATTAGGTAAGCTTGTTGTTGCTAATGAGGAATTACCACCAGTAGATGAAGAAGGACATCCGATGTTGATTCCAGAATAAGTCTTGGAGGTGAGGGCGAAAAAGATAAGGAACAGGGACATCAAGGAATACTTGATCAAATGGGAAAAAATTCCTATAGAAGATGCCACTTGGGAAAGTGAACAGGTTCTACAGGAGACAGATTTAGGATTGCTTGTGGGCAAGCAATTTCCAGTAAGAGAGACTGTAATGTCCCCTTCTTCTTGACAGGGGTCTTGAGAGACTAAGTATTCTAGTTTCCCTTCTAGACTATAGTCTCATGGGAAAACATGGGCTAATAGGCGCAAAAGTGGTCACTAAGGAGTAAAGGTTATATTATTAAAGTAACTTTGGTAAAAAGAAAATGAAAAAGCTAATTGGATAAGATGAGGACATAAAGTAATAACCTTAGAAGTCAATTAATTAATTTAAGTGAAAATTAGAGGATAGAGGTAGAAAATGGAGAGGAGGGTGCCTCACTCCTCATTCATGACATTTTCTCATTTGCATCTTAAGCTCTGCAGCTTAGACGTTTTGAGGGTTTTGAGTAAACAAGCCCTAGATCTCAGTAAGGATGTGAAAGATTATTTTGTTCCTAATCCAAGATTGGTCAAGGTGGTGAAATATCCCACCCTCACCATTCTACTCAGTTTCATATTAGTCTTAGAAGGGTTTTGTGGAAGCAGGGTGCAGTTTTGGAGGTTTTTTGTAGGTAGGGCGCACAGATGGAGGAGGAAGTGTTTGATTTGCCTAGGAGAAGGTAGATTTGAAGCCAAACACTATCTAGAAGGATTTTCCATCACCAAAGCACCATTTCTCATCAATTCTTGAGGGATGTTCTCTGCATATTTATTATTTCTCTTGGCTGGGCGAATTTCTAAAGGAGGGCGCATCTTATCTTAGAGGTTCAGTTAGTTGGAGGATTCGATCTCACAGTTTCACTGGAGGATCTCATCATATGTGCTCTACATCATCATATCTATAGATCTACAATATTTTTTTGTGATTTGGAGGTCAGAAGAAAGGAGGTCGAAATACCTAGGGTCCCTACAGCCAGGCAATGCGCAACTCAGCCAGTTTTGAGAGCCAGATCGAAGAAGGGAAAGAAATGACCTTGTTTACACTTGCATGCAATCATTAGGGTTTTTTGGAGCACTCACAAATCTTTGTATTGCACCCGAGAGGCATCTTTATCCATAACTTATATATTTCTACTATATTCTTCCATATCTGTATATCTCTTGTATGGAGGTTGGATTACTAAATAAATAAAGGTCAAATATGAAGTTTTTGGCTATTCCATTGTGTTATTCTCTTGTATCTTTTTGTTTTCATCTATTATTGTCTATATCTATCTTCTATATTCTATGAAACTCTAGGAAACAAATCCAGCACAACCCTGGGGGAAACAATCTTCAAAACACTCACAAAAACAAGCAAAAATTCATTTATGTTCCCTGCAAATCTGCTTGGGAACATTACAATTGATGATGGGTGGCAAGGAAGTCAATGGCAATTTTTTTTACTCAATGGTCGTAAAACCTTACATTAAGGGATTTCAAAGACCTTCCTCTAATCCTTGGGTATATGTTTGTCAAAGAACGTAACAAACTTTGAAGATAAATACATGCCTTCTTCCCAATGTGTCTTACAAGTTGTATCTTTGCAAACTTCAAATATGTGCCAAAATCTACCCCTCAAAGGAAATCATTCATCCTCCCATACATACCTTTAGATCATGGCGGTATTTTGATGGTCGAAGTCAAGGAACCCCATCCATTTTTTTTCTCAAGTAATATATTCCAAGGGAAACCTTTCGAGCACTTTCCCTTATTCTAAGGATGGTACCCAAGGTAAACCTTAGTTTCCTCGAGGCATAAGATCAGGTCAACAATTCATGAATAGATTATATATAAGTCATCAACCATCGACTCACTAAGAGAAAACATGTCATAAATTGGCATTTAAACGCAAGTGTGGAGGGTAATGACTTTTCCTCACAACCGCTTGAGCTACAACCAATTGAGGGAAACCCCATCCATTTGTGGGGCAAGTGGCATCCTTTTTCCAAGTGATTATCATTATATAAGCTTTAAGGTAGATTTTGTGGGGGGGGACAGGGGGGGACAAAAGGGCTCTAACAATTTTTTTAAACTCCTCATTCAAGAGTTACTCATTAAATTTTCTACTAGGAGAGGTATTTCCAATCTACAGAGCTGTGGGGATTCTATGGTAGTTAGTAAATGGTTAAAGGAAGGTTTCAAAATGGGGAATTTGCTTCCTATCCCTATCCTTGGGGAAGTGAAATGGATCTTTATCAATATTTAACTTAATTTCATTTGCTCAAGTGCAAAAAGAATTTGATTCTAAAATTGATTCCTTATCAAAGGAAGGCCTCTGGCAACTGGTCGAAGGTTCCTAATTTTGAAAAGAATATAGGGATGGTGTTATAGTTCAAGAGAACTTCTCTATTTATGATTGAGAGGTGGTTTTTCTATTCAAGGTTCTCGCTTGTCAACCGTGTTGGGCTCTCTTTCTTGGGAGGATTATGTATAAGTTTCATGAACAAACAAACCTTTAGGAATAACATTTTTGTTGCTTTAGATTTTATCTAAGAGCATGTATGAGATTCAATTTTTTAGCCCTGTGTATGGGAATTTATAAGATTCTCTAAAAAAATAATTGCTATTATGAAAACCTATCCAATGGTATCTAATGCAATTCTCCAGTCATTTATAGGATGTATTTTTTTCATCTCAAAATGGATATTTACCAAGGAGATAGAAAATAGTTTTTACAAATACAACATCTTCCACACAATGGGTTACATCCCTCTTTCTTGTTCATCTCAAAACATGTTAAATTAGTTTTAGAGAATTTATACATAGTGGTTAAAATGCACTAAAGACATTTTCATTATGCCAATGTGAATTTTATTTTCACTGTGGGTCATTTTCCAACATTTCAAAATTTCAATAATTGGCAAACAATCTTGCTATAAGGCTTGGATTTATAAACAAGTCTATAACAATCGAAAAATTCAAATATAAATAGTTGTCCTAACCATCGAGAGAAGAAGGAATAAAGATAGTAGCATATATCTTATCAAGAGAAGCAAGGAAAATTAAAATAATTGGCATCATTATTATCAAGGAGTAGCATCCTTATTGTCAAGCTTTAATCCCTAACTAGTAGGCTACCAAACCTATAAACACTTACCACAATGGGCACAATGATCAATCGTTGAGATAGGGTTTAAGAGAAACCAACAGAGGCTAATTTTTTCAACAAAACTCATTGGAGAATGTGTTTATGCTATATAGCATATATAATGAATGTAGGTTTATCTATCAATTTGGAAGTATCTCCTTGACAAGATACATTATTGAGTTTTTCATTCTTAAGTTAGTGAGCAACAAACACTATCACACTCTACACATGTTTGCGAGCAACAAAACTTGTCAAGATTTTAAGCAATAAACTTAAGCAGGAATTGTTGAAAAAAAATGGTCAACAAAAAGATACATTATCCATTGCACTTTCTATTGAAGAAACTGAATACCTCACAAACCCTTTCGATTACAATGACAAAATAGAGGTGCGGAGAGGTCAACTCTGCAGTTGTTGCTCTCTCCAAAGAACTTCAGCTAGATTATGGGATCCAGTCAGTGTTGGATTCCAAGTGTTAGCACATAAAGTTGGCATGGGTCATATGTAGTTATTGCTAAAACCTAGGTCTACACCTCTGCCCTATCTCTCTCTTTTATGCATACCTTCCTATAAGTTTTTCCTCTTCTGGTTGATAAAGTCATGTCGGTCAAGTATGTTGTATGCACATGGAAAAAAATATGAGAAAGATGCAGCATTTAGAGCAGTCCATTTCGCGCTTGAAATAGAAGCAAGCAGACGGGTTCAATTTTCAACAGCGGAGATCCCATGTGCAGTGCAGATTAACGACTCTCATGCATTCGAAGTTTCAAAGTTGCGCAAGGATTAACGACTAGATAGAAGTGTTAGATTCATGAAGTGCCGAAGTAACGAGAGGTTGTCAGGTCAACAGGGAGAAAGTCACTTCGGGAGATATTCATGCCCGCGTTCAAAAACTCTCGAAGCCCGAAGTCCCAAAGTAACGAGAGACTGCCATGTCAACCAGGAGAAAGTCACTTCGGGAGATATTCATACCTACATTCAAAAGCTTCTGAAGCCCGAAGTCCTGAAGTAACGAAAGGTTGCCACGTCAATCGGGAGAAAGTTACTTCGGGAGTTTTCCATCCAAACATCTTGAAGTCCCAAAGAGTCGAAGTCTCGAAGTGACGTCAGGCTGACACGTCGCTTCAGGCCCTACCACTCCACAAGTGTAGGGTTACCCGGATCGCAAATTGCAGCAGATCGACGACCATAGTTCATTGCGAGTACAGAACATGCTCGAACGTTAAAATTCTAGAGCGGTACCGTAATCGAAACCATGGTATAGCGGAAGAAGTATGTGGCAGTTGGTGGTGAATTGTGGGGATTGAAGCGGTGTGGACCCAAACCGCCCTTGGAAACTTTTGCAATCATGTGCTGGTGTAGGGTCCATCCAAGAGAAATGCGTGGCAAAAAAATCAGGGCGTTCCCAGATCGCTAGTTGCAACAAGATCGACAGCCACACTTCATTGCGGGGACAAAAAGTGCTCGAATGCTAAAATATTAGAGCAGTCCCACAATCGAAACCACTGTATAGATAAAGAGGTACGTGGCAGTTGGTGATGGATTGCATAGGTCAGAGCGGTGTGGATCCAAACCACCCTTGACATCTTCTGCAATCACGTGCTTTTATAGGGTCAAATCTGAGACCAACGCATGGCAACAAACTAGGCGTTAAGCCTCATCCTGATCCCAAGGAGAAATCAGTTAATGAAGGAAGGACCGGTGGTTGAACAGTCGACTACCCCCTTAAATGGAAGCATGGAGGGTCTGGCCAAGGAGACAGAAAATTGTCAACCAAAGTACCATAGAGGGTAGTTTTTCCTCCAGGCCCATACTGATCAGAGTTTCCTTCTGACAAAAGGAACAAGACAGACAAGAGAAGACACACGGCATTGGGAAGAGGTACCCAAGAAGCAATACATGTCTATTGTTTTGATTATAAATACATCAGATGAATGACATGGAGGAAAAAGGGGAGGGGGGGTTCGGCCCAAGACCTAAGGAATTTTTGAGAAATGTT
This sequence comes from Picea mariana, assembly GCA_032191745.1. NCBI lineage: Eukaryota > Viridiplantae > Streptophyta > Pinopsida > Pinales > Pinaceae > Picea > Picea mariana. The sequence goes on from JASDQU010306739.1 coordinate 224,148, forward strand.
TATGATTGTATATTTCAGTTAGTAAGCTAGAGGGGCATGTAGTTGTAAATTGTATTGTTACTGAAGACTTATATGAGTTGTTTCATCATATTTTTCTTCTATGTTCTATGTTTTATTCTTCATCTTGTTTGAACATATTGTTGATTTTAAGGTTTAATATTTGCCTTTCATTGATAGATTCTTGATGCGATAGAGGATCTGTTGTAAGCTTGCCTATTTATCATTGTTTACTGTTCAGACACATCTAAATTCTCTTTGCAGAGAGTATCTCTGCTAAGTGAATATTCATCTTTATGTTATTCTCTTATTCTTCTCGTCATCACTGTACAAATCTTTTGTCTGATAGGGAGCTTAAATGCTTTCAATGAGGAGATTGTTTATGACTCCATAGCCCAATGGTCCATCACTGATCTGCAGTGATATCTGTTGTCTTTTCCTTTCTTTAAAGTCTTGTTGATCCATCTACTTAAACCATTTTAATTCATTTACATTTTGATGGGTACTGGGCTTATCCTCTAGCATTCTGATGGTGACTCCCAGTGCTAACATTAATGGTGCCACTGTCGGGGACGAAAGTGAAGATATCTTCCCTGGGAGAACGACAATGAAGAGATCCAGTTTTAGATGGTGAATTGAAACTGGACACATTGTTATGACTGCTCATCTTTCACCATGGCGACTCCATTGTTCGAAAATCTATTGGCGACTCCACTGGTTTGAAATGGACAAGATTTTAGCTCAGAGGTATGTTTTCTGTGATTTTTCAAAAATAGTTGGTTTCCCTAATCCAAAGCCTAGTAGAGATGAATGGGAAAGTAGACTTCCTAAATTTCGAGGAGAAGAGTGGGAGGTACCAGTTGGACATTTGTTGGATTTTCATGATTTTTTTCATCAACTTCATATCGTGCATGAAGATGTTAAGATTAATCTTTTCATGTATTCATTAGAGGGAATTGCTCGTGATTGGTGTCAGTCTCTTCCCATTGCAAGCATCATCTCTTTGACAGATTTTCATGTAGCTTTCAATTTGTTTTGTAAAGAGTATTTTTCAGCTGAGTATCTTTATGAAAACTGTTGTGATGAGTTTTCTTTGCTTCACAAAGATTCTGCTAGTCACGAAAACCAAATTTGTGATGAAGCTTTTATTGTGGAAGAAATCATTTGTCATGAAGATCAAGAGGTGTTGAATGATATTCATTATGATAGAAATAACATAGAAACATTTGGCATCATATCAGATGTATTTGTTGTTTTAAATATTTATGAAGATCAACATGTCTCTTTTGAATATTCTGATGTCGAAGAGCAAGTGTATACATCAGTAGATATTTCTCCTGACTATGAAGCTGAGATAAATGATAAGTTAGTTAAAAAAACTAGGAAAGATTCGTCTCTGTTTTTTCCTAGCTTTTCAGAATTGAAGGCAGATTTTATTTGTTGCTCTTATGAAGAAAGTGCCAAGGATATTTTTGTTTTTGAAACAGATGTCTTTAGCAGCCCTGCTTATGATGAAGAAGTTGTTTCAAATACTGACCAAGAGCAGCCAATTTTTTATGAATATCCCAGTGAAGATGATGAAGAGCAGAGTTTTTTCATGTCTTCTTTGGAACCTCGTAGCATGGTTCATATATATGATAATTATGAATCTGATCCTTGGGAGAGCCATGGAGGAGAAAAGGAAGAGATAAGTGTGAAAGTTTATCTCATGTCCAACACTTATAAATGAGCAGACATCACTTGGGATTAACAAACCTGCATCAATCCTTTATCCACATGTACACGCTGAGAACATCAAACAACATGTGAGCAATGATGAAAAAAAGGAGGTAATTGTTTACCAATTTAGCATGCCTTATTATAAATTTTATGACCTTATGAGGTTATATATGGAGTTGAACTTTCCAAAAGCATTGGAGCCTGCAAAATTAATCATTTTATCATCATTTGGAGGTATTGTCAGTGTTCCAAAACATGTTTTCATTCTGTTTTCATACTTTCTATTAAGAACCTGAATAGATCTACAAATATAATCACCACAAATACTAAATACACAATAGATCCACAGATCAATATAGAAGAACAATATGCAAAATCGCATTTATTATTATCAAACCCTTGGGGTAGGGAAACACCATACAATGGATCCTATTATGGAAGGGATCCTCTCATGTTCACTTGCCTCTTTGAGGGGGATTCCTCCTATTAAGCTACCACTCCAATACAACAATTATCTTCATGTCCCATTACATTGCTTGAACCCCATTACATAGTGATACCATCACCTAAGAACATTCTAGAGGAGGAATCTTCTAGAAGTAGAACCTTTTAAGAAGTCCTCTTACATTTATTATATCTAATTACCCATTTATTATATCTAACTACCATAGTGGGCCTTATTTAATAATATAGTAGACCTAGTCCACCTTACATTGAATGGCCTCCACTATTATCACTATGGGCCCTCTGGGCCCCCCACTACCTCTCTGGCTATCTTACACTTCCCTTACCTTTTATGGATCATTTGCAATGAAAAGAATAATTATGTTACCAAACAGTTTGGGCGGCTATGGTGGAATTTTTTCTTCACCTAAGCATTGTAAAGGTCAGTTAGAGTAGGGTCTTGTATATAAATAAGCACGTGTGCAAGATTTTTAGTTTCAGTTTGCTTTTAGTATTTGAATAAGTGACCCCATAGCCCTAGGATAAGACACTGAAGTTGTTTTTTCTTGGTAGCTCACAGGGAGCATGCCATCCCCTGTGGAGCCAAATGTTAAAACATAAAGTTGTCATGGGTCATATGTAGTTATTGCTAAAACCTAGGTCTACACTTTTGCCCTGTCTCTCTCTTTTCTACATACCTTCCTATAAGTTTTTCCTCTTCTGGTTGATAAAGTCAGGGCATTCAAGTATGGTGTATGCATAGGGAAAAACTATGAGCAAGATGCAGCATTTAGAGCAGTCCATTTTGAGATTTAAATAGAAGCAAACAGACGAGTTCAATTTTCAATGGCGAAGATCCCATGTGCAATTCAGATTAACGACTCTCATGCATTCGGAGTTTCAAAGTCGCGCAAGGATTAATGACTAGACAAAAGTGTCGAAGTCTTGAAGCGTCGAAGTAACGAGAGGTTGCCACGTCAACCGGGAGAAAGTCACTTCAGGAGATATTCATGCCTACGTTCAAAAGCTCTCGAAGTCCCGAAGTAACGAGATACTGCCATGTCAACCGGGGAAAAGTCACTTCAAGAGATATCCATGCCCGCATTCAAAAGATTCTGAAGCCCAAAGTCCCAAAGTAACGAGAGGTTGCCACGTCAATTGGGAAAAAGTTACTTCGAGAGTTTTCCATCCAAACATCTCGAAGTCCCGAAGAGTCGAAGTCCCGAAGAGTCGAAGTCTCGAAGTGACGTCAGGATGACACGTCGATTCAGGGTTACTTGGATCAAAAATTATAGCAGATCGATGGCCACAGTTCATTATGGGGACGAAACATGCTCGAACGTTAAAATTCTAGATTGGTCTCGCAATCAAAACCATGGTATAGTGGAATAAGTATGTGGCAGTTGGTGGAGAATTGCGGGGATCAAAGCGGTGTGGACCAAAACCTCCCTTGGCAACTTCCGCAATCACGTGTTGATGTAGAGTCCATCCGAGAGCAACATGTGGCAGCAAAAGCAGGGTGTTTCCAGATCGCGAGTTGCGACAAGATCGACGGCCACACTTCATTGCGGGGAAAGAAAGTGCTCGAACACTAAAATCTTAAAGCGGTACCGCAATCGAAACCACGGTATCGCTAAATAGGTACGTGGTAGTTAGTGATGGATTGCAGGGGTCGGAGTGGTGTGGATCCAAACCGCCCTTGACAGCTTCTACAATCACGTGCTTTTATAGGTTCTAATCCAAGAGCAGTGCGTAGCAACAAACTAGGCGTTAAGCCTCATCCTGATCCCAAGGAGAAATCAATTAATGAAGGAAGGACCGGTGGTTGAACAGTTGACTACTCCTTTAAATGGAAGCATGGAGGATCTGGCTGAGGAGAAAGAAAACTATCAGCCCGAAGTATCACAGAGGGTAGTTTTTCCTGTAGGCCCATACTGATCAGAGTTTCCTTCTGACAAAAGGAACAAGACAGACAAGAGAAGACACACGGCACTGGGAAGAGGCTCCCAAGCAGCAAGACATGTCTATTGTTTTTTATTATAAATACATCAGATGAATGGA
>JASDQU010306740.1:0-40176 GCA_032191745.1 Picea mariana
ATACCCATCAATCATCCTACTCCAATTAAATAATCTTTCAAAAATTTGGTGCACCTTTGGGCCAACCTAATATTCTTGTGACTAAATAATTGCGATTTGCAGAGTTATTATTTTAATACCAGGGGAAACAAGTACTAAATTTCAATAATTTGACTTAATATCTACGAGTCTTTCCGGTTGGACCACTTTGGTGGCTACCAAACCGTATCTTAATATAGAACTTAAATCAATGTAATGACTCTGCATGTTGATTCAACAGTAATGTGTTTAAACAGAGTAACAGAAAACATTATGTCATCATACTTATAGCAAAAGAAAGTATTCAATATAACAGAGTAACAGTTAATTTCGTCTGTCTATGATTTGCACACTGTATACCCTAAATTCATACAGTGGCTTTAAATTGGTCTATCAAATGCATTCACAAAACTTATATACGATTTCTTAGAATGCATTTGTCAAATAAAAAATTAATGGAAAGAGAAGAGAAAGTTCTCTACGCACGCTCTCATACCACATGTTAAACTTTTTCTTAATACAAACTAAATGTCTGTTAACTAATTACAGGACCTAGAACTTTCCAGTTCTTTACTAGCATTAAATTGCAGCGGAATTTAATCAGAGATTGAATCAATACCTGGATCCATTTGTGCAGGGCTCTGACTACTTCAGACTCTAGAACAGTGAAGTCTCTGCTGCGTTTTCAGAACCCTCTGTTCCTCTGCTACGTTTTTCAGAAACCTCTTGAAGAACCCTTTGCACAGAACAGAAATGAAGACCCTCTGCACAGAATAGAAATCGGATTTCTCTCTCTTACCCTGCTGCCATACGCACTTTCAGATCATTCGAGATGGGTATTCTGAAGGTTCATTTATGGGCAGAGAGAGGACCGGTTTCCCCAAGACCGTTATTCTCCACCTATCCATCAGAGTAGGAGATTCGAGACCATTCCTGAAACTGTTACCAAGAGCTCCGTAAAAACTGTAACGGCTGCCAACACATCCGTCTCTTCATATGGGTCATTAAAGACTAATTTAAGAAATTAGTCTTATAGATATCTCCTCCTGAGCAGTATTTCATGGCAAGAAACATATGGTTTTCAGACTCAAAGTGCGTGAGAAGTGAATGGAGGAAAGGATGATGGAGGGTGGAGAGGATCTCCTTCTCATTGGCAGCCATGTGAAATGCCTCCTTCTTCCTGAGTACCTCTTTGTTCTTCACTTTCACCGCAAAAGCTCCCTTGGTGCTGTGCTCAACAGCAAGGAAGACTGAACTCATATGGCCTTGTCCAAGCTTCTTCATGACACTGAAGGCCTCCAAAAGATTCAACCTCATGCTACTCTTCGTCTCTTGGTGTTTACAGATGAAAATATCCCCTACCTTACAGGAATCGCTCGTCTTTGCAGCAGAATGATCTTGGGGTTTGGATAACAGCCTCTCTGCAGACATTCTTTTTTACGTACTGTCTGACCTCCTTTGACGATGGCAATTAGAATATGAAGAAGAAGATGATGGAATGGATACTGTAGTAATGCGTGGTATAAGGTCACTCAAACTGTTAGGGTGAAGTTTTATTTCTTCCACTCATTTTATAGGATAATGTGGATAATTTGTGTTTTTTTTTTTAAATAAGTTAAAATTGTTGAGAGAACATTGCATCTTAAAATATTCTTAATTGGAATTCTAAATTTTAAGAAAATTCTAATAAAATTTTAAAATAATTTGTATCAAATAAGAAATTACTATAAATACCTTGTGTGCCAAAGATTGTAAATTTAAAAATAATTTATATCCCATAACAGCCTACTATAAATACCTCCTGTCCCAAGCACTGTAATACCTCCTGTCCCAAGCACTGTAATAGAGGGATTAGAAAATGTTTATTATAAATAATTTATATCCCATAAGAAACTATTATAAATACCTCTTGTCCCAAGCACTGTAATAGAGGGATAAGCAAATGCTTATTATAAAAAAAAATACAAAGATATAAGAAAATGTTTATTATAAAAAATAAGAGAATACAAAGATTAGAGGGGTAAGCAAATGCATGTTTATAATAATAAAAAAAGAGAACACAAAAATATAAGCAAATGTTTTTAATAAAACATAAAAGAATACACAGATGATAGGAGAATTTTTACATTTAATAAAACATAAGAGAATACACAGATGATAGGAGAATTTTTAATAAAAAGAAAAGAATGTACATACATTAATGACTGAAGAAGACATATACCTGTTTTATGGTCAATTTTTTTTAATAATAATCTCTGAAAAATAATGATCCTCAGTGTAATGAAAAACAGTTTTCATCAAATGTTTGGTTGGTTTGATATAATATTTATAAAAGGTAAATCAAAAGTGAATTAAGTCATATTTCTAGTTTATTTAAAGCATTTTAATTTCTTTATTCATTAAGATTATTTTTTTTGACATTACAACATACTTATTATTTTACTTATGTTATTAAAGGAATTGAATTTTGGTGGAGAGGATAACAATTATTTCTCACAACCATCTAACTTACAACTAATTAATTCATTAAGACTATTTCAATATAAAAAATTAAATGAAATTAAATTTTTGATGGTAAATATTTTAAATTTAAATATAGTTTACATAAATAAGAATTTGTTTTCTCATATATTTTTTATAGATAAAAATTATTGTATCAAATAATAAAAACATTGTTCAAGAAAAAAGATTAAATAATCAATTTAAATGATAAAGATAGATAATTCAAATGATAAAAATAGATAAGACATTATTGAAGAAAAAACAAATTTTATTTGAATTTTCCAAATAAAATTGAACAATCAATTCAAATGACAGAGATAGATAATTCAAATGATAGAGATAGATAGTCTTGAAAAAGAAATGACCTTTTTCGCAATAAAATTGAACACTCCAGTCAATAGTCAATTGAAGAAGAAAGGATTTTTTTTCTAATTAAAATTGAACAGGCAATTAATACAATAAGATTAAGATTTCACATCAACCTACAGAATTTGTAATCAGAAAGGGTTCTTTTTCTGATTAAAATTGAACAAACAATAATACAATAGGACTAAGATTTTACATCATCCTACAGAATTTGTAATCATCCACTAAATTTAAAAAAAAAATCTTCCAAATAAAAAATACAATGAATACCCTTCACTAACACAATAAATAGATAGACAAAAACTCCTGCTCACATATATGTGAGCCTGCTCACATATATGTGAGCCTGCTCACATATATGTGAGGTTCTTTTTCTCATTAAAATTGAACAAACAATAATACAATAGGACTAAGATTTTACATCATCCTACAGAATTTGTAATCATCCACTAAATTTAAAAACAATTCTTCCAAATAAAAAATACAATGAATACCCTTCACTAACACAATAAATAGATAGACAAAAACTCTTTTTTAAACAAACAAAAAGAGAAATGAATAGGAGAATCTTTTTGTACTAGAAAAGAAGAGAATGCACGGATACCTGTTACAATCTCCTATCATCTGTCCTGAACTTTGACAGATTGCATCTGGATATGCATCCTTTTGAACTTTGTTGGATATGAATTTAATGTATTTGGTTTATTTGCCGTCTGTGGTTGAAAATTTAAAAACATTTTAGGTGTAATACATTGACAGTTTTTGATAATGTAATTATATTTAGTTTATAAATTTTTTTATTTTACATATTATCATAAATATTGAGCTTATTTGTCCAACAAAATACCCATACCTAGCATATTGTTCATCAAATTCCAAAACTGTGAATAATCATAAATAGCTTGGTCATTGTTAATGTAAATATTTCTTTACATTCCACTTAAACTAACTTATATTTCTAATTTCAGTAATTAGACGCAAAACAAAGATAAACAAATCTTTATAGATGCAACCTTTAAAAGTTCATGTTTTGTTAACCATTATGTTGTGTATGTTGAAAGAATTTTGACAATAAACAACCATTTTATTGAATTTGGTTTAATAAGTAAGAATAAAGGGAAGATGATTGCTTTTAAATTGCAAAATTGGATTATGAAAGTGTGAATATTGGGTTTTAAGAGTGTGAACTTCGAATCTAAAAGTGTGAATTTTGATTAATTTTCATTTAGAAAGTGCAAATTTTGATTTTAAAACTATGAAATTTGATTCTAAAAGTGTTAATATGTAATTGTTATAATGTGTTTTTGGATTTCAATATTTTGAATTTATTTTCTAATGTGTATGCATTTTTGTACATGTGTTTGGATATCACTATCAGATATGTCAATTGGATCTAGTTCATGTGGTTTGGAGAAATCATTGTTATCATCCATACCTAAGTTATATTCTCACTAGTGAGATATATAACCTCGAGCCTCTATAATCTAGTTTACCCTAGGTATCATCCTCAAAATGAGGGGAAGTGATAGACAATTTCCCAAGATATATATAATATTTTCATCAACTTCGTGTAGATTGAGTGGTTGTGAAGAAAAGTTGTTTTCTCCCCTACCCGAGTTCAAATCCCTCTCCGATACATCACTACAAGGAGAATACCTTGTAGAGGAAATTTTTATGGAACTTCCCTACTAAATTTGTCGTTGTTTTTCTTATAGCAGAGGTTGTTAGCAGAGGTGATTAGTTAGTGGAGGGTTTTTTACCAGTGCGCCTATAAGGTACATACACCCCAATGTGCACAAATAAAAACTCCCCGGTGCTTAACTATTTAGGAGCACCACTAAAGCCATTATAATAAAAATATACAAGCACTGAACAAATCGCTCGGTTCCATTGAACATTACGACCTGGTGCGTATCCTCGTCGACTCGTGCACCAAGGTAGGGTAAAATAAAAATAAAAAATTACCAAACCGATTTTCATTATTACACTTCATTATCTATTTTGAAACTCTCTGAAAAGCATCAATGCTCACTCTTCTTCCAATATCTCCACATTTGCAGTGCTATACAGTGACTTCAATAACTCCATTGGTAGATTCCACATATTTCCAAATTTTGCAAAATATCGCAAATTTTTAGTTCATCTCAACGATGTATCCATGCATCCTCGAGACAAAATAGTTCAAACAAATTTTTTATCACCTTCCTATTTGCATTTTCATCGGATTAAAATTTTAAAATTGGCCTAAAATTTTCCCTGTTTTTTTTTTTTTTCAATTCCATGTGATGCGCTTGAATGCTTCGGCTCGCCTGAGAAAATGCATCACGTGCATAAATATATAGGAAGCATTGGCAATGGTGCATACGCTATAAAAATACGCACCGATGTCATTCACAAAAAAACATTGCAACAAATTTGAAAAATAAGTAAAGTGATGTTTTTTATGTGATGCCCTATCCTTGATGTGGCATAAAACACAATGCACTGCTAAAACAACATTCTGGTGCTCTAATAAAAATAGAGCACCAATGCATTGACATTAATAAATTGCATCGTCAAATTTTCCATAAACAAAATTTACCTAGTGGTGCACCAAATTTAACCAAATGCACTAGTGTTATAAATAGAACAACATCAGGTCGATTATATAATAATTTAGCATAGCGATGCATTGTAGGGGATGCCTCGTTATCTCTATGTCCCAAACAAGAGAAAAATACAAAAAACTAGTCGATGATTCAATAAGAGTGGATTCCACGCACACTCCCTTTAACCAACCACACCGCCCAATTTTCAACAAATAAAAGTTATCATAGCAGTGCGTCAAGGTTCACAAATGCACTGGTTCTATTTACAGAACCACACTGGTACAAACATTCAATAAATTGGTATAGCGACGCATCTCATTAGATACCCTGCTATGTTTACACCATTGACCTTTGATTGAATGATTCCATGAATGTTCGACCTTGAATCATTTATTCACATTCACTACAATGTACTAGGGTACCTTGGGAGTCATTTTCATCATTGGTTATTTCCCTCACACTTGTTAACGGTATGCATTGATGACCGGTAATCAAGTGGTTTCTACCATGTTTGACATCAAGCCATCTATTCACATGGCTAGAATCATATTGTTTTGGGATCGGGATGAAGACCCCGGGTTGGGTGCTCACTTTGTTATATTCTTCTCTCATGCTTCATTGGAGATCATTTGAGTATGCAGAACGTTCCAATATAACCATCATATTGGAAATCTCACTGATGTATATGTTGTCACATAGATCCACTTTATATTGGTTTGTGGCTATGTTTTTTTCATATCGTAGCGCCACTGTGTATTATTTCATGGTCATGGCCTGATTGAGTCGTGGAGGTATGGATCCATGATGTATGTTTGGTGGTCATATACTCAGTCAATGCTTTCATGGATCCACAACGTATTACTCAACAACCATGCTTTGAGTCACTTTATTCTGAGCATAGGTACACCTACCTCAAGGATGATACATATATACTATTTGATATTTGTTTGCAGCTTTCATCGCCCTTCCTACTTCATCACCTTTGCATTAATATTTTTTTAAAGTGTTTCGACCATCAGTTTCTCCTCTGAACAAACACTTTAGGGGGCATCTATTATACACCTAGATGTCACACTTATGTGTCGCAAGTGTCATATGCACCTTACTAAGTGTCGTTTTCACTTTATCAAGTGTCGTATGCACCTTACTATGTGTCGCTACTTTGACACCATGGAAGAACATTTATCATAATCCCTAAGTCATTATGGAGGAGAAAACCCATCATGAGAAGGTCAAAACAATGCCTTTTACCTTGAGATTTTGACAATTATTGAAGTTCAAAGCTCCATTTCCCATGTGTAGGGATCATTGAACTCTTGTCAATGCTCCCCTGCCCATGTATAGGGAGCGTTTTCAAAGCCCCGTGCTTAGTATTGGGGGAGCGTTGAAGTGGTTAGAGGAAGTTGAAACTAATCCAACTTATTTTAAGGGTTAGTTCTGAGAGGATGAGATCAAGGATTCAAGTCATATCTCATGGCTCCATCTTAAGTAAACTCAATATACATGAGATAAGATAAATCCCAACTTATGCTTTCCCAAAATACTTCATGGTGGTTAAGCCTCCAACTCCTATATAATGATGGAATTCCAAGGTGAAAAGAAAAAAGGGGCGAAGAGAATAGTTCATAGCATCATACCTGTCGTCTTATGGCATGAAGGGGATGAAAAATGAGAGCTTGGAGGAACTCTAGCACAATATCACAAGGTTGTAAGCTTGTCCATGTTTTCCATTATTAATATATAACTTGGACAATTTCTCTTAATGTCTACATTGTTCATTTCATGGATGTTTATCTTTGTCTTTTTTAAGTCCAACATATATAAATATACTTTTTTCTAAATATATATAGTAGCAGAAGAGGATTGTCTCATCTCTTTCAAGAGGGATACTTCCATACTAGGATCTTGGATACCAAGTTCAATATTTCGAGTAGCGGGGACAACCTACATGAAAGAGGTAAGCCATCTAACTTTTCCTCTTTCTCTCTCTTTTGATTTTATTAATGAACATATAAATTAGTCTTAAGGGAAAGTTAGTGTCCATTTGTTTTCTTCTATCTTGGATAAAAAAAAACCAGATATGAGGGGGGTTTCACCTATCCACAAAGGAAATTCACCACAACACCATGTCCCATATTATATTGGTAGATTCTTCCACTTTGTGAGGTACTCAATAACTTCTCAATTCATAGTCACTTGATTCATTTTGAAATAACTATTTCATGTTCTAATATGATTTTTCTTTCTTCATAAAACTCTAGAAAAATAACCTAAACTAAGAATTTGTAGTCAAATAGATTCTTTAAGTAGAAACATGGAAGACTAGATGTGTACATGAATATGGAATCAACTCCAATTTGTAATCCATAATGTCCTCTGTAATACCCTATAGGGGCCATAGTACTTGGGTTCTAATTTATTGTCCTTCTTTTGTTTCCAGAGGAACATTTGTTTGTATGGTTGCATCCACAAAAATATCCAATATCTCACTTCAAATTTCATTTCATTGTGATGTTTGTTTTCTTGTTGTTTCATCCTAGTTTGTTATATAACCAAATTGTCCTTCATTTGATTTAGAGACTCTTGATATTGTTCTATGTGATGTTCCCTTGTCGGAACCTTAGCTTTAGATTTCAAGGGTAAGATGATGGGTGGAGGATGATACTCATAGAGTGCCATAAATGGGGACATTTTGGATGAAGTACGGAAGGAAGTTTTGTACCACCATTCTGTTAAGGGTAACCACATGACCTATTTTGTCAGTTTATCAAATACAAATTAAAAAAGATAATCTTCTACACATTTATTGACAATATTAGTTTATCTGTCACAATAAGGATGGTATAAAGAGCTATGACCCATTTGAGTACCCAAATAAGAAAACAAGTCACTTCAAAAATTACTTGTGAAAATTGGATCTTTGCTACTTAACATAGTTACCAACTTAACGAGAACTCTGGGAGGTCATTAAAAATGGTGCTACCAGTAGCACCCCCCTCCCTTTTTAGGTGGTTTTTTGATATTTTAAATTTTGTGATACATAAGGTTTTCACTTTGTTTTTTTAAATGCTCGTTTTTTCATTTATTTTCAAATTGTTTAATTTTTATTTTTTTTTCTTTTTTCTTAACGGTGTGTTTTCATCTATTTTCAAACTTTTCTATTTTTATTTTATTTTTATTTTTATTTTTATTCAATTGTGTTTTTAATCATATTTCCATGCTTCATCCAATGTTAAAAATGTTGTACAACATTTATTTTTTTAAATTAAGATTTTTCATATAATTATGTGTCCTTAAATAAGTTATGTTTCCATACATTTGAAATATAGTGGAAAATATCATTTTTAACATGTTTTTTTTTTTTTTTACCTTACTTCAACACATAGAAAATAATTGTAGTTAATAACACTATTTTAAAATATTTAGAAAAAATATATATAAAAAAATTTGGATGAATTAAAAACTAAAAAAAATAACAAAACAAATAGAATTGAAATTTAAAAAACAAAATCATTTTAAAAACAAATGTATATGATAAAAAACCATTGAAAAAAAACCTAAAAAACTAAAGAGGAAAAGAAAACCATAATATATATATATATAGAGAGAGAGAAAAAAAAAAAATTAAGAAAAAGGTAAAAAAAAAATTATAACCTAAAAAAAACTTTAAAAAGATGAAAAAAACCCTCAAAAATTAAAAACATATACACAAAAACCCCAAACTAAAAAATCTAAAATAGAAATTTTAATACAAAATTTAAAAAAAAATTAACAAAAATAAATTGAAAAACCTTAAAACTACAACATCAAATTAAAATTTATATCAAAAACCTTAAAAAATAAAATTTACCCAAAAACAAATTCATAAATATCTAAAAAACCATAAACATATTTTATAATGTTATAATATTAACAATATTATATTATAACAATATTATAATATAACATTGTTATAATATAAAATTGTTTATATTATAACAATGTTATAATATAACATTGTTATATTATAACAATCTAAACAATGTTAACATTGTTAAATTAAAATTTATATAAAAAATCTTAAAAAATAATATTTAATTAAAAACAAATTTATAAATATTTAATAAAACATAAACATATTTTATAATGTTATATTATATAAGCATTGTTATAATATAAACAATGTTATAATATAACATTGTTATAATATAACATTGTTATAATATGTCAGATATTACGCTAGTCTCCGTGGGTTTGGCCAAATTCCCATAGATATATTATATGTTATAATATACCAATATTATATTATAACATTGTTATAATATAACAATGTTATATTATAACATAACATTATTATAATATAACAATGTTATATTATAACATTGTAACATTATTTAACATATTATATAGTTACATATTTATTTAAAAAAAAAATATTTAAATAAATTTGTAGCTTAGGTAACATTAGTGTTTTTGTTAAAAAAAAAATATTTTAGATGTTTTTTTGAATTTTGATTATTATTATTTTTTTTTCTTTTATTTTTAAGTTTGAATGGATTTTTTGCTCTTCTTTTTAACAAAAAACAATAAAAAAAAAATAAAAAAAAAACTTATTTTTGTTTTTTAAATTATTGTTTTCTAAGGAAATTTTCTTTTTTTTTCATTTTTTTTTCTAGTTTTTCTTTGTTTTTCACTATTTTGTTAAGTTGTTTTTTTGTTTTTTGTTTTTAATTTGGGTTTTGAATTTTTTTTTTTAAATGTGTTTTTGTCTTCATTAAAAACAAATATATTTGTGAAGATTTTCAAGTGACCATTTAGGATCCAATTTTGGGTTTTTTATTTGTGTAGGGATTAGTTGTCAAGGCCACAGTTTCARTTAGGTCGTAATTAGCTKCAATTTTAACTCACRTTTTTATTTAGGTGTTGATTTTAAGTTTTTTCTAATAAACTATTTTATGTTTTAAGGGCATGCTTGAAAAAAGTTGTAATTTTGACCCGGTTAGAAAAATTGGTGCTATCAATAGCTCCACTTTTTTATTTCAGGGTTGATTTTAAAGTTTTTTTSAGCAACCATTTGATCCTTTAAGCCCATGCTTGAAAAAAGTTGTAATTTTGACCCGGTTACAAAAAATGGTGCTACCGGTAGCACCACCTTTTTATTTGGGGGTTGATTTTAAAGTTTTTTTGAGCAACTATTTGATCATTTAAGACCATGCTTGAAAAAAATTGTAATTTTGACCCAATTACAAAAAGTGGTGCTATTGGTAGTGTTATCGTACAGTTTGTAGTTTAGGTCATAGGCTAAAGGATAGAGACCAAACTGGCATAACAGGAACCTTCCCCACCCAATGTCACCTCGATGGGGAGGTTCTTTCTGTTTAGGGAGGTTAGCCCAGGGGAGATGTTCCCGATAACCTGGGCTTTGAAGAGGCAGAAAGTATAAGGGCAAGTTTTAGAGTTTCCTCCTCACAGGTTACCACCAATGTCAGACAGTCCGACTAATCAACCAATAAATGAAGCATATGCCCTATTGAAAACACATGTCCGGGACAAGATAATAGAAACACAATATATATATATATATGCAAGATATAAGTCAAAGGGTTAGTACTTCAATAACTATCTGATATTATTAAATAAGCAATGCAATAGATATAAAATGAAGTCAATGTGTTGTCAATTAGCTTATGAAAGACCATCAATTCATCAATATCCAAAGAGATGACTAAGCCAACAATATATCCAATCAACAATTTGTTCAATAAATGCATGAAATCATCACTTAATTGCTTATATTCAAGTTTTGTTGCATCAAGATGAAAAATCCAACTATGACGTCAGCCCTAAATAGGTTAGTTTGTTAGTTAGGGTTTGAAAATTTAAAGTTTTGAAAGTAGTTTTGCACATTAAAACTTCAACGTTAGAGATCAAATATCAATTCCTTAGGGTATATGGAGTCAAAAGATAAGGGCACAAGGTCTTGAAAGGATGATGACTCAAAGACTAGAAGGTAGGGTTCTATGGTGTTGCAAAGGCAGGGCCCTAGAATCAAAACCCTAGGGGAAAGAGGCTCACTCTGGTGTTGCTTAAGCAAGGCCTCATGCTCTTTCCTCCTTCTCTAAATCAACTTGACAAAACGACTAGCCTAAAGAATAAGTCTAAGGGAGAAAGTGTTGCAAAGACAAGGCTTTCAAACCCTAGAAGGTGAAAACCCTAGGTGTAGGCAACCTAGGCCTAGGATGTCTCCTTCTTTCAACTTATAATCTTCAATGGTAGCTCAAGGGAAGAAACAAGATAGGTGTAGCAAAGGCTAGGCTTAATCTCTTTCCTTCAATGGCTGAAAAAATATATCTCTCTAAGGGGACATGTAACAATGACCTACTCGTGTGCTTGTTACCTAGGGTTTTAAATCAACAATACAATAAGCAAATGCAAGAAATTACACCTACAACCATTCATTTAAGAAGTTTTGCAAGAAAATTTACTTACATGTCATGAAGAAAAGCATAAGCAAACCCTAGTTGTAAACCTTCCTTGAGAGAAATGCCATAAATGCCAAAAATATCCTTCCAATAGCAAGTGCGCCTCACTTAGACAACAAATCTACCCAAGAAGGGCGCAAAAATCAGGTCTCACTTGTGTGAGTGAATTGTGTTATTGCAAAATGAGGGAAAACATCCTCAATTTATATCATCCAATGACCTTTAATTAAAATTTAGGTCATTAAAACAGCCGACAAGGCTAATAACTAAAAATCATAATGTTTTACATTAAACTGCTAAATAAAACCCTAAATAAGCAATGAGCAAGACATCCATCCCTTTTGAGGGAGACGTTGGCCCTTTTTAGGGAAAATCTCAGCACTAGAAGACAAACGTTGGCCCTCTCTGGGCCTCCAAACTCTGCCACATGTGCCAAACTGCCCTGTAAAGCTGCCACATGCTAGAGGTGACGTCAAGGATCTCTGGAGGATGTCCTGGGTCAACAGAGGGACACGTTCCACCTGTAGTGGGTCAACCCCCTAGGGCTGGGCTCAACCAAGGCATCCTGGATGAAAATGTCTTTCTTCTTCTCTCATGCAAAGGCTCGACCAATCACTGTCTTGTCTCTACCCCTGATGAGGTCCCAGCAACCATCTGATGGGCTCCTCGGCCCCATGGAGATCCGAACTAATCATCTCTCCACGTGTACCGGTCCACCTGGTACCTATCCGTCGGGCATGGTCCTGCACATCAAAAAATTGGCCCTCCATGGGCTCATTAGTCCTTGAGATCATAGCAATGTCAATCATATTTCATCATTAATTTTATCAAATGCATGCATAAAACCCCTAGCACATCATCTAATAGCTCAAAGACATTACAATGACCTACTATACAAAGCTGAAGAAAAAGACAAAGTGCCCTATTGGGCCAACATCCATAAGAAAAGGAAAGTTCCCAAAGGATATCATCCAAGCCATGTAACACGAGGTGGTGTGGTTAAAGGATGTCTATACATAGTGAAAGACAGGGGTGAATATTATCCATGGGTGCCTTTGTAGGAGGCGAGTTGTACCTATCATGGATGCAATTTTTTCCAAGCCCTTTATTGCCTTTATTCTTTCTTTTATTTATTGTTTTTTCTTTCCTTTCTTTTTTATTTCAAGGTCTAACTAGAGGACGTTGCCTTGGTGTGGTGAACAGAGCTGACAATGTTACTCACGAGTACTTTCATAGAGATGATAAGGCTGGCTCGTGATGAGACCCCCTTTCCCTTGGCCATGCAACCAAAGGTCACTACCCTGGTGTGGTAACCAGATAATGGCAATGTCATACTACTAGGTACCTATGAACATAATGGGTTGGCTCGTGATGAGACCCCCCATCCTCTTGGCTAGGTATTGTTTTGTACATTTTCTTAGGGTCCCTCTTGTTTCTTATTGAGAGGCTTTTTATTGCCTCCTCGGGGATCCCTGGGCGAGGCATCTCTAGGTTTTATTTTTATGGATTTTATCTCTTACCAGCTACTTTTACCCCCTGAGCCTTTAGCCTCTTCTTCCCACGGGATAAAGTGTAACCCCACAAATAGGTCATCCTAATGTCTGGACTAGGGGAAAGGGATAGATGAATGGGAGATAAGATGTAATAGTGATATAATGATGGGAGCGGACAATGGCTTTTCAAAATCCCCCCTGGTGGCTAACCAAAACCTATGGACACAAGCCTGCTAGGGCACCCCATTAATCCCCCCAACCATGGTCAAGTGGGTTAGTGTAAGATCCAAGCAGTTGTCAGAAATGTAAGGAATCTGATGCATATATCTAAAAGTTATAATGATCAAACATGACACATACCATGATACCTGGACCAATTACCTGATGGAGCAAGAGTTTTCTCTGATGCAGGTCCAAGCCAAAGGTGATGGATACTGTTGCTGTTGACAGAACAGGTCTGATGAAGAAGAAGAAAGATGGGCCCTCCAGGGCCATGCTCAGGTCAATCCTGCTCTCGGTATTCCATGTCTAGGACCTGTGGGCCTCGAGACATGATTTCCTAGTTATCCCTAGAAATTGGGGATAACATCTGGCTCCAACTCGGGGACATGTGCTCACCGTAGAGCACATGAGAACCTCAGCATCTCTAGCATAAACCTACAGACCTGATCACACTCAAAAAGGGGCATCAGCAACAAAGGTGGGGTGGTATTGCCACCCCACAAAATATAACATATATGTATATGCAGTAATCATAAATGCGAATAGAAAGTGAAATACTTACCTGTACTTACCTATTGGTTGGATGCTTGGTGTAGTCAAATAACCAATGAATCCAATCCAGTAATGTTCCTTGATACCTGCCTTTGTGCTTTATCATAAACTAGAACAATGATAAATCAAGCACAAAAATGACATGGGTTAGGGCATATATTATATTATCGGAAGTCATAAAGTCTAACTCATGGAGGTGAGTGGGAGGGATAGAATTCTGCCAAGTGCATCTCCGAGGAAAATACTCAATCCACCTCAAGAAAGGGTCATGAGAAATGCAAAGTTCAGAAAACTGACTCAAAGGGCCTGCAAACTGGCTACCTAGGGCATCCTCATGCTCTGGAGTCAAGGAAGGGATCAACAAAGACCTAGTAGATGACTAACAAACTACGAAGGGAAAGTTAAAAAACTAGGATGACTGACTCAAACTCGCAACATCCAACCAAACCCCAGAGTTTAGGGCTTGCCTAAGAGGAAACTCAACATAAAAAAGGTACTTCCCAACTACACCTTTAATGGAAAAGCGTGGTAAAGTAATAACAGGTGGCTGGAGCGAAAAGTCATGAGAAACCTTCTTTAGGCAAACAATATCCTTACTTGTATCAAAATCTGAGCACAGTGGTGGTTGGAAATCATTTTCATGGAGAGAGTTCAAGTGCTCAGAAGGGTACTCATAAAAAATCTCAAGGTAAGACTGAAAATCATCGGGAGAATAAGGTACTGGGTCATCCTTGGTTTTTTGAAAAGTATGGGTAAAAATCTCATCTCCTTGTTGTCATTGGTCGGAAGTAATCTATTGTGACAATTGCAAGGGCAACAACTGGAAATGACTATGTGTCATAGATGGGATCCAGGTCATAACCAACTATATCCCACCTACGTCTCCCAACATGTATGAACTCGTCAATGTTATCAACAATGTCACTATCTGTGTCATAACATGCAGGGTTTGAAACATCTGAAAATTCATTCTTCTCCTCCTCTTCATCATAAGGTAAAGCATCATCAAAAACTAGGGGAGGAGGGTAACTTACTGTTTCTTCTTGCGCGGGAACTTTGAGGACTTTGGCATGCATTATGGTCTCATCCTTAGGGATTACTCCTTCTTCTTCAATTGGAAGGCCTAATTCTTTCAGGAATTCCATTCCCCCTTTATCTGAATCATGTGACAAGGTGTCATCAAAATCCTGTAATGGAAAGAAACTAACCTCATCTTCCTTTTGTTGTGCAGGAGAAATAGGCTCATAGATTGCTTCGTCAAAGGGAGAGGCGCTTGTTGATACTTCATTATTTTGCTCTAGTTCTGCCTCCTCGGCCATGTCTTCAGGAATCCCATGTTGAATGATGGTTTTCTCACCTTCTTCTTGGATACTGTCAATAGAGTTTTTATGGGAAAACAAACTTTCCATATTAAAATCACCTGAAGTAAAGAGATCTTTTATCCCGGATAAGGAGATGTTCTGTTCAATTCTTTTAGCCATGCCATAAGCTTCATCGAGAGTTCCTGGGTTCTTTTTACTGAGGGGCAGACCTAGGTGTGCCAGGAGCACACGGGTATATATATGGACAATGTACTTGTTTTCAGGACAATGCCCCTTAGGAATCTGATATAAGGTGCGCTCAAACCTACTCTGGAAGTTTTAGAGGGTTTCATTCTCGGTTTGTTTTATATGTTCAAAATTTTTTAGTAGTACTGAGATGTCTTATGACTGAATACCCCATTCTTTGAGAAAGACTTCTTTCAACTGGTTCATAGAGGTGATGCTAGCATTAGGAAGGTTAGCATACCACTTTTTAGCATTTCCATGAAGAGTTTTTGAAAAAAGTTTCATCACTACATCTTCGGCATCATCATCGACAAGATGGAGTCTAAATTAAGAATAAAATTCATCCATATGAAAGTCAGCTCTTTCCCCATTGCCACCAGTGAATCTAAGGAGCCATCTCTTGGATATCGAGGGGCATTTGTCTTGGGTATCCTGGGATTTTTCTCATTTCTAAAGGCTTATAGTTCTCGGGATCCCACTGTGAAGTCATTGTTGGCTTCGTCATCAATGGAGTYGCCAGATAATTTTCTTGAAAATGTCAAAAGATCAGGGAAAACACCCTAGTGGAGTCACCAGGTAAGCTTATAAGATAAGGSATCTAGAGGGAAGGCKTACCAAAAAGATTTKTCGTTTGAGGAGAATTGACTCAGTGTTTCCCCGRCAACGACGCCAAAATGTTATCCCACAGTTTGTAGTTTAGGTCATAGGCTAAAGGATAGAGACCAAACTGACGTAATAGGAACCTTCCCCACCCAATGTCACCTCGATGGGGAGGTTCTTTCTGTTTAGGGAGGTTATCCCAGGGGAGACATCCCCGATAACCTGGGGTTTGAAGAGGCAGAAAGTATAAGGCCAAGTTTTAGAGTTTCCTCCTCACAAGTTACCACCAATGTCAGACAGTCCAGCTAATCAGCCAATAAATGAAGCGTATGCCCTATTGAAAACACCTGCCAGGGACAAGATAATAGAAACACTATATATATATATATATATGCAGGCTATAACTCAAAGGGTTAGTACTTCAATAACTATCTGATATTATTTAATAAGCAATGCAATAGATATAAAATGAAGTCAATGTTTTGTCAATTAGCTTATGAAAGACCATCAATTCATCAATATCCAAAGAGATGACTAAGCCAACAATATATCCAATCAACAATTTTTTCAATAAATGATTGAAATCATCACTTAATTTCTTATATTCAAGTTTTTCTACGTCAAGATGAAAATTCCAACCGTGATGTCAGCCCTAAATAGGTTAGTTTGTTAGTTAGGGTGTGAAAATTTAAATTTTTGAAATTAGTTTTGCACACTAAAACTTCAACGTTAGAGATCAAATATCAGTGCCTTAGGGTATATGGAGTCAAAAGATAAGGGCACAAGGTCTTGAAAGGATGATGGCTCAAGGACTAGAAGGTAGGGTTCTATGGTGCTGCAAAGGTAGGGCCCTAGAATCAAAACCCTAGGGGAAAGAGGCTCACTCCGATGTTGCTTAACAAAGGTCTCGTGCTCTTTCCTCCTTCTCTAAATCAACTTGGCAAAACGGCTAGCCTAAAGAATAAGTCTAAGGGAGAAAGTGTTGCAAAGACAAGGCTTTCAAACCCTAGAAGGTGAAAACCCTAGGTGTAGGAAACCTAAGCCTAGGATGTCTCCTTCTTTCAACTTATAATCTTCAATGCTAGCTCAAGGGAAGAAACAAGATAAGTGTAGCAAAGGCTAGGCTTAATCTCTTTCCTTCAATGACTGAAAAAATATCTCTCTCTAAGGGGACATGAAACAATGACCTACTTGTGCGCTTGTTACCTAGGGTTTTAAATCAGCAATACAATAAGCAAATGCAAGAAATTACACCTACAACCATTCATTTAAGAAGTTTTGCAAGAAAATTTACTTACATGTCATGAAGAAAAGCATAAGCAAACCCTAGTTGTAAACCTTCCTTGAGAGAAATGCCATAAATGCCAAAAATATCCTTCCAATAGCAAGTGCACCTCACTTAGACAACAAATCTACCCAAGAAGGGCGCAAAAATCAGATCTCACTTGTGTGAGTGAATTGTGTTATTGCAAAATGAGGGAAAACATCCTCAATTTATATCATCCAATGACCTTTAATTAAAATTTAGGTCATTAAAATAGCCAACAAGGCTAATAACTAAAAATCATATTGTTTTACATTAAACTGCTAAATAAAACCCTAAATGAGCAATGAGCAAGACATCCAACCCTTTTGAGGGAGACGTTGTCCCTTTTTAGGGCAAATCTCAGCACTAGAAGACAAACGTTGGCCCTCTCTGAGCCACCAAACTCTGCCACACATGCCAAACTGCCCTGTAAAGCTGCCACACGCTAGAGGTGACGTCAAGGATCTCTGGAGGATGTCCTAGGTCAACAGAGGGACACGTTCCACCTGCAGTGGGTCAAACCCCTAGGGTTGGGCTCAACCAAGGCGTCCTGGATGAAAATGTCTTTCTTCTTCTCTCATGTAAAGGCTCGACCAATCACTGTCCTGTCTCTGCCCCTAATGAGGTCCCAGCAACCATCTAATAGGCTCCTCAGCCCCATGGAGATCCGAACTAATCATCTCTCCATGTGTACCGGTCTACCTGGTACCTATCTGTCGGGCATGGTCCTGCACATCAAAAACTTCGCCCTCCATGGGCTCATTAGTCCTCGGGATCATAGCAATGTCAATCATATTTCATCATTAATTTTATCAAATGCATGCATAAAACCCCTAGTACATCATCTAATAGCTCAAAGACATTACAATGACCTACTATACAAAGCTAAAGAAAAAGACAAAGTGTGCTATTAGGCCAGCATCCATAAGAAAAGGAAAGTTCCCAAAGGATATCATCCAAGCCATGTAACACGAGGTGGTGTGGTTAAAGGATGTCCATACATAGTGAACGATAGGGGTGAATATTATCTGTGGGTACCTTTATAGGAGGCGAGTTGTACCTGTCATGGATGCAATTTTTTCCAAGCCCTTTATTGCCTTTATTCTTTCTTTTATTTATTGTTTTTTCTTTCCTTTTTTTTTCTATTTCAAGGTCTAACTAGAGGACACTTCCTTGGGGTGGTGACCAGAGCTGACAGTGTTACTCACAAGTACTTTCACAAAGATGATAAGGTTGGCTTGTGATGAGACCCCCTTTCTCTTGGCCATGCAACCAAAGGTCACTGCCCTGGCGTGGTAACCAGATAATGGCAATGTCATACTGCTAGGTACCTATGAACATAATGGGCTGGCTCGTGATGAGACCCCCCATCCTCTTGGCTAGGTCTTGTTTTGTACATTTTCTTAGGGCCCCTCTTGTTTCTTATTGAGAGGATTTTTATTGCCTCCTTGGGGATCCCTGGGCGAGGCATCTCTAGGTTTTATTTTTATGGCTTTTATTTCTTACCAGCTGCTTTTACCCTTGGGGCCTTTAGCCCCTTCTACCCACAGGATAAAGTGTAACCCCACAAATAGGTCATCCTAATGTCTGGACTAGGGGAAAGGGATAGATGAATGGGAGATAAGATGTAATAGTGATATAATGATGGGAGCGAACGATGGCTTTTCAAAATCCCCCCTAGTGGCTAACCAAAACCTATGGACACAAGCCTGCTAGGGCACCCCATTAATCCCCCCAACCATGGTCAAGTGGGTTAGTGTAATATCCAAGAAGTTGTCAGAAATGTAAGGAATCTGATGCATATATCTGAAAATTATAATGATCAAACATGACACATACCATGATACCTAGACCAATTACCTCATGGAGCAAGAGTCTTCTCTGATGCAGGTCCAAGCCGAAGGTGATGGATGTTGTTGCTACTGACAGGATAGGTTTGATGAAGAAGAAGAAAGATGGGCCCTCCAGGGCCATGCTCAGGTCAATCCTGCTCTCGGTACTCCATGTCTAGGACCTGTGGGCCTTGAGACATGATCTCTTAGTTATCCCTAGAAATCGGGGATAACAGGTAGCACCACTTTTTGATTTGGGGGTTGATTTTCATGTTTTTTATGCAAAAATGTGGGTTTTAAGGGCTAGAGTTCTCATTTTGAGGTCAGAGTTCTCATTAAGTTGGTAACTATGTTACTTACAATAATCAATTTTCATGCATCTTTTGAACTATTTCGATGAATGTTATAGTAATTTTACTTTCATTAAAAAGTTGAGAGAGTGAGAGAGAAAATCAACATACTTTGTGAGTCAATCCACCACCACCATGATAGCATTATTTCCTTTATACTTTGGTAGACCTATGATAAAATACATTAAGACCTCTTCCCAATGTCTACTTGGTATAGCTAATGATTATAAAAGACCTAGGGTGTTGATTTCTTATCCTTTGTTCTATTAGTAAACCAAAAATTCTAGCATAAAATTTCTAACATTAGTTTTAAGACCTTCCTAAAAAAATATTCTTGATCCTGTGGTATGTTTTCAAAAATACCAAGTGTCCCCCTATATGAGAAGTATGTAGTTCTAAAAGGAACTAATGTTTAATTTGTGAATTTTTATGTAAATATAGGCGATCCTTATCCAAAATTGAATAATTATTCCACACATATTATTTATCCGATGCATCATGGTCCTATTGTAGTTGTTGAATTGTATTTGATACTATTATATCCTGACCTCTTCCACCCAATCAACTTGTAGAATGGGAATAACACAAATAAAAGCCTCGATGTTTTTTTCTTTCCTTGAAAGTACACACACCACCACATTTTGTTTCCATTTTTTTTAGATAATTCAAAGTCATAATATATCATGTTTGTAACCCATTCTTGTTTCTATTTTGAAGATAGTCATTGTTCTAGGAATCAATTTGGATTGTCATGATCTAGTTTTACTTAAAGTGTATTCATATTAGTTAAGTGAGTCATTTCTTAATTGCATGTAGTATGACCAACATTTCCTTCTCCTAAATTGGTTTAAGTTATTTTCTTAAGTTGCTACCTTTGAAAGGAAAATGGCCTTCCTTCTTACATTAAAACTACACCAATTCCCCAAGGCATCACACTCCATAATAAAAGATTTCATGAAGTCAGGTGTGGAAAAGGTTGGAGTTCTATGCATAACCTCCTTATAAAAATCTTGGGTTGCTTCTTGAGTCCAAGAAAATGAATCATTTTTCAACAATGTTGTTAGAGGTGTTTTTATTTGACCATAGTTCTTAATGAAATTTGTATAATASGCTAGCAATCGTAACAATCCTGTAATATTGTTCAAGGTTTTGGGATTCACCCATTCCATTGTAACTTTAATTTTTGTTATGGTACACTTTGACACCTACATGAGATACACTATGACTCACATATTCCATTTATTGAACACCAAAGGAAACACTTAGAAGGTTTTGCATATAGTTTTTTAATCTTCCAAGAGTTTTAATACTATGTCAGCATGTTGTACATGCTATTCCCAAGAGTTTCTATACATTAGTATATCATCAAAAAATACTAGCATGAATTTTCTAAAAAATTGAAAATAGAATTCATTAAGATTTGAAATGTGGAAGGTGAATTACTAACGCCAAACCACATCACCAAAAGCTCATAATCCCCTTCACGTGTTCAAATGGTTATTTTAAAGATCACTTCTTCCCTCGTTCTAATATGATGATATCTTGAATGAATATCCAACTTAGTAAACACAATTCCTCCCTACAATTCATCTAATAATTCATTAATGAAAAGAATAGGAAATGTGTCTTTAATGGTGATGTTGCTAAGATCTCTATAATCTAGACATGTATGCCATGTACCATAATTTTTTTAAACCATTACCACTGGTGAAGAGAAATAACTTTGGCTAGGTAAAATAATGACACCTCTCACATTTCTTGAACCATGCACTTAATGTTTCTCTTTAGTGCATAGGGCTACTCGTAAGGTCTAATTTTAGGAGGGAGGTTTCTCAATTGAAAAAGAATGATGGGATCATTGGATTGGGTAGGTATAATACCTTTGGGGATATCTATAGATACCTTGCAATGATTAATGATAACTCTTTAGAGATCCAAAGGAATAGAGGGTTTGCATGTTTGAACATATAGTGAGCACAATTATGCAATTACACCATGGTGTCATTTTTTAACAATTTTGTCAAGTTTTAGAGCTTATTACTTTACAATGTTTACCCTGGATACATTTGAGTTTAATTTCCTTTCCTTCTAAGGAAAATCTTGTAAAACGTTCTTAAAAAATAAAATACGTTATTCCCAATTATTGTAACCATTGAACCCATAAGTCAATATCAACACCACCCATTCAGATTGCAATCATTAAGCTATCCAATAAATAATCATCTATATTGATCTTGATACTATGACACTTCCTTGAAAAATTCATGGTACCTTTGTGTGAAATGATTACTTGAAATTTGAGTGCTAGATGTACAAAGCATTGACAAGTTTGGCTAATTTGCAACTAGTGAAGTTATGGGTACTACCCTAATCAATCAACATTGTTACCTTTTCCTTTTTTGCATATGTTTCTATATTGATATTTTGAGGAGTTCTAATTCCCTCCAATTCATGACAAGATATGGCTAGACTAGTTTATTCTAGTTTCATATCTTTAGAAGGCTTTAATTTTTGTTTTCCTCCTCTTTATAACATGTATAGCTTAATTTATTCTCACTGGACTTAATCCCTTTACTATACTTTCTATGGTTTGAAACATAATCCATTTTCTCATGTTTGATCCATTTGTTGAGGTGTAATCCTTGTATGTTGATTGAGGCTAGGAGTGGGAACATTGTGCTCTTTACAAGGGTTAGTGGCCAGCCTTCTATTTTCCATATTTTTTCTTTCAACATCCTTTACACGAGGAAATAATTCTCTAGGGATTTATGTTCCAAGAGATGCAGCTCATGTTGAATGTTCTCCTTTAAATTTCTGATCAAGAGATACAATAAATTATCCTTTATAATCTTATTCACTCTAAGTCTCAACTTTTTAAATTGTTTAATGTGTTAAAAATTTGGACCCTTTTGCCTGAGTTTTATCAACTGGATAAAGAAGGAGTTTCTCTTAATACCCATGTAATGGGACAATGATTTAATTATAAATATGGACCAAGAGATAATGAAATTATTTTTGTGATAACAAAGCCATTGGCACCACAAAAATTCAATCTCGATTTCTAAATATAAGGATGTCATAGTTACCTTTTGTAAACTTGGCAAATTGATTCATTTAGAATATCCATACTATGGGATCATTACAATAAAACTTCCTCATATTGATCTTGGGAATGAATCAGTTCCTTGGCCACAAGTTGAACCCCTTATGAAGTGAATCTTAGAGTAATGAATGATCAATTTTTTTAGGACTCAATAGATTCTTATTATCCCTATCTTCTTCTTGAGAAAGCGAATTTTTGGTAAGGAGGAAACTTATATCCTTTAAAGGTTCATCCCTCATGTAATTGAGATTATCTTTGAGTTAATATTTTCTTGTCATACGTTCAATATTGTTTTTGATATTAAATCCTTCAAAGCTTGGAATTATGTTTTAGTTACCATATTTAATATGTCAACCTTTGTTAACATTATAGATTCTAGTTTCTCTATTCTCATTTCCATATTGTATATCTTGAAATAAATTTATTTCTTCTCTTCTTGGGTCATTTATTAGCCTTTATAATCCTTTTCAAGAGTCACAATTGGCTTATTACATTTAAACATGACGTTATTATGGTTTTGGAGACAATTTTATTAGAAAGTAGTCAACCTGTTATAACTTCTCCAATTCTAATATTTTGTTGATGAATTTTATATTAATTTTACTCTAATATGTCCAATTCAATATGACCTTGATCCCATATAATTTATATATTCCAATGTAAATTTATAGGTGAATTACCAGAACCTCTTGTTTTCTCCCTTTTAAAACCCTAATTTGGAGACTATCTTGCTAGCTCACCTTACAATTAATGTCACTCCAATATTTCTCAAATTATGAGTCTAAAATATTGGCCTATAATATTATTGTATGTATTTTATAAAATCACATAGGTCTCACTAAAGCATGATGTGCCAAGAAAAAGTTATTATAACTTTCTTAAAACTTGTTAATTTTGGCACCTTTTAGAAGAACAAACTTGTATGGTATTCCACATATCCAACTTTATAGATTGGAGTCTAAAATTCGGATATATAATAGTCTAGTCCATTTTGTTTCCAACTCCATTTTTTTCACTATACTTGGATCTTCCTAGATTCATATATATCTATTTTATCGAGAACATATTTTTCAAATTAATGTGAGGATTAGTCAAAATCCCTAACTTCGACAACCTATAATTATGAACGTATAGTGAACCAAGATCTAGAAAGTTTTCACAATGTACTTGACCTTGTCCTTTATACATATAGAAAATTTCACACATTGAAAACTCCTAAAAACTCTTGAAAATGGTATGATGACTCATTTTAAGGAGCCAAACCCAGGACCATCTACTCTGATACAAAATGGTATGAAGAAGATACCCAAAATAGCATAACAATATAAATTTCTTGAGAATGATGTATAGTGAATGAATACTAATGTTTTTTGAGGGGCCAAACTTCTTTTACAATATATCAAATGCACCTAGTGAGATTATTTCTACTACTACTTTTCCATGGTATATATAGGAATCTAAGGGATCTAATTACATTTAAGGGGCCTAGATAACCAATAAGAAAAACAATAATATAACAATACTAATGTAATTTTCCAATACATAGGGATTAACACATAATAGTCTATTCCTCTAATAAATCGACCTACTCAAGATTCCCCATTAAGTCCATGGACATATTTATTCAATTCCACAAACTACCATTCATAATTCTCATCAATCATAGTTCCCTACTTGATTACATAGAATTCATCTTACTTTTCATAATAATACATCTATCCAAAGTACTTTTACTCAAAGTGATAATTAAAGGAGCTTTATTTCAAATGTTCTTCATCAACCTTTTCTTTCTTTTTAAATGATCCCACCAAAGATTTGCATCATCAATCAATTGATAACAAAAAAACATTTCTTCTCCAAATAGTTGAAATCATACAATATGATGTATCTTTCTATGTTAACCAACCAATCGCTCACTTCATTTCCTCATTGATATATTCATTAAAGGTAGGATCCTTCTACTTCATATTCTTGTCACCTAATTTTCAACAAAATCTTCTAGATAAAGGTGTTCTTCTAGTGACGACAACTTCTCATGCGTTTATAAGTTTTAGAGCCCAAATATTCAAACATCCCCTTGATCTCATATAGATAGGTGGGTTTTTTTAGTGATTTGTCTCTTTAGGGTCTATACTTGTTAGGTCATCTTCTCAGGATTATGGTGACTATCATGAGAAGGGTGATTTTGGTTGGGTTCTTTGTCGTCACTCTAATTATGTGAAATGAAAATATGCATGATGAATCTCTTACATGGAATTTAGTACGTAAAATTCTAAAATTGTATTAGTTCCAAGTAGATGGACGGATAAAGTGTCACTTACACACATTGTGCTCTTTTTGATTGGTGACAATGCATATTAGAATCCACTTGTTGTTTTATATAAATAATACAAAGTGTTAATTGCTTTTAATTTTAACTATAAGTGGTCGGTTATTGTTTACTCCTTTCAATTCCGCAATCTAAGTACTTGAAACCTATTCTTATAGGGTAATTTTATGAAGTTATTGAACCTTTCGGATGCAATCCAACATCTGAAAAACATGCTCGCTATATGAGCTAGAATGTGAATTCATTTGTAGAATCTAGGTTCAAGGAGGCGCCTAGCAAGTCACTTGACATGCAAGCTAGGTCAAGACATTGCATGCACGTTTTAATTCACCAAAATACGTACATGTTTTGTTTTGATTAAATAAAAATATTTTTATTTCACCAAAACAATAACCCAAGAGATGCTTGAACTTTGTTTGTAAATAATTTTTTTATTAAACTTTGATAATGAAAACATTATTTTTATGTTATATTTTGAAAGGAGCAGTATTAACCCAAATTATTATATACATTATCAAAATAATATATATATTACATTTCAAATAAATAAATAAAATAAATAAATAAATATGAGATAAAAATAAGGAATTAAAGAAAAAGATTTGTGGAATTAACGATACTCATTAATTGATACAAATAAAGGTAATAGAAACTCCTTGATAGAAAAATTGTATGAAGATGAAATCAACCATATAATTAATTAAATAGAACAACCATTAGGGAGCTTTGATAGATCAATAGCATGAGAAATTGGAAGCTCACGAAAGCATGTTTGAGATAACATAAAATCCACTACACTATGTGATTTTGCTATAAGAATTTTAGTTGGATACACGAGCTTCAAGCCCCAGGCATATGATGACATTGATATTGATTATGGTCTATCAATTGAAGTGCACTTTTATTGTTGACAATGTTTCTTTTTTTTGGGAGATTATTTAAGTTATTATTAATGAACAAGTTTTTGTAAAGTTTTTGATAAAAACTAATCATTGTAATGGATATCATTTTGTAATGCTCTTCTAACCGTCATCTAACTCATTGGCCGAGCAGACGCTATTTTGTGGAACAACATCATTTTATGCTTAATTAATAACATCCATTTAAATCAGGTTAAACACATTTAAACTCAAAGTCAACACACAATTACTGCTGACATAAATAATCCATGGAATTAACATTAATTCATATGCACAACAGAATACATGATAAATATAAATACACAGACATGCAAAACATAATTAAAACATCGTCTGGTACTTATCTTTGAAACGGTGGTAATTCCACCAACCACGTGCAGGCCTTCCATGACCAGCCTTAGACCACGCTGCTCATCAAGCTCAGCAGTGGGTCACCCCCGAGCTGGGACTAAGCTCCACCCCAAGGTAAGGAATCCTAGGCTAGGCTGAGGTTATAGGGAAAACAACACAGAATGATTGGAAGGATTCTTCCCAAGATGCCATCTTACACCCACTACTCCCGGACTCTCATTCCCCACATGCCTGTTTTTCCCAGGAGTATGCACCTTCACAGGCATAGTCCATCAGTGCTACACCTCCCTCTCTGGGTCTCGGCAACAGGCCAGATCAGGAAGTCTCAAAGCCCGAAGATGGTGCTGGACACTCTCTGGAAGAAACCACTTCTCAGCAAACTCTCTCACCTGGAAAGAGTTTCTCATAGGCCTGACAACCTGCTTCTTCCAACAAAAAACACCTCCCTCACCTGGAGAGAGGTTGCACATAGGCTTGGCATAGACTTACACTGGCCAGTAAGCCACGCGCAGTCTATCACTACGTGGCCACAACAACCAACTGGGAAAATAGACACGGCCTTCCCAAACAGGCTCCGCAATCACAGGATAGACTCACAGTTTTGGTTTCGGGATTGCACAAAATGTACATAGATTCCACACACAGGCTCAAACTGTTCAGACAGAGGATGTACCGGCTATCTCAGAAATCAACACAGGATTTTTGGCTTTTAGGGATGCACCAAGGTATTCTTGCAGAGGTCAAATCGTTCATGTTCAGATGGTCGGATAGAATGGAGGAACCCCCATCACTGCTCAACTCAACAGTTTTATCTGCATGTGCTTGGGTTGACACTTGTCACCCATGAAACTGCATGCGTTTCATCAGCATGCATTCCTCCCCATTTGGAAGTCACTTGTCCTTCCAAAAGAACTTAGGATAAAATATATTATTCACATGTCTTTTGGAATAATATTAAAATATTATTCCCCAAGGACATAAGCCCCTAGGCTCAACACTTAGCCCCTCTTCCCACCTTCCAGCCCTTAATCCCTTTCCCACTCTGTGGAAGCTTAGTCCCCCATCACTCATTCATCGTGGTTGGTCTGCACGCGGTGGTGTTTATATTTTTATTAATGTTCTGCATAGATACATGTACAAAATCAGGCTCTTGGCCTTCAACACTTAGGCTCTCTAGCCTAATAATCACATAAGCCCACCAGCTTATATAAACTTGGCATACCAGCCTATAAAACATTTTTACAACTCATTTCATAAACAAGATTTACAACTGGGCTCGGCCTTGGGGACATTACACTGTAGCTTTGCTACGAAGTCTCTGTACTACAAATCAACATTTGCAACTTCCAAAATTCTACCCTTGATATCAGTCCTGTACATGCTAATGGTTGTAGCATGTAATTCATGCACCTTTCTGCTGAGTGCATCAACCACCTTGTTTTCCTTCCCCTTGATATGCTTGATATCAAAGTTGTATTCGCACAGAAACTCCAACCACCTACTTTGTCTAGCGTTTAAAGTTGGCTAATCAAACAAATATTTCAGACCGTTGTGGTCTGTTCTCAATTCAAATCTCCTTTCCATGAGGTAATGTCTCCATTTCCTCAAAGCATGGACTATTGTTGCCAACTCCAAATCGTGAGTGGCATAATTCTTTTCATGCTCTTTCAGCTTCCTAGACTCATAACAGATTACAAATCCATCTTGGCTGAGAACTCCTCCCAACCCTTCCTTACATGAATCTATGCACACCACGAAATCCATATTTGGATCTGCAATCCTCAAGATTGGCGCGATGGTTAATAGTTGCTTCAATCGCTGGAAACTGTCCTCACACTCTTCAGTCCACTGAAACTTTTTCTCCTTCCTTTGCAAGGAAGTGATAGGGTGAGCTATCTTTGAGAACCCTGCAATAAACCTTCTGTAATAGCCCGCCAGACCCATAAAGGATCTAACTTCCACCACAATCCTTGGTGCTGACCATTCTCGGATGGCCTTAACCTTCTCAGGATCCATGACGATCCCTTCCTTTGAAATAATGTGCCCCAAGTAATGGATCTGCCTTTGATAAAATGAGCATTTGCTCAATTTGGCATACAGTTGGTGTTCTCTCAACACTTGCAGCACCATTCTCAAGTGTTTTTCATGCTCTTCCTCTAACTTGGAATACACCAAGATTTCATCCAGGAAGACTATGATAAACTTGTCTAAATAGTCCCTGAATACACCATTCATCAAGCACATAAAAATACCAGGTACGTTTGACAGTCCAAATGGCACCACTGTGAACTCGTAATTCTCATACCTTGTTCTAAAGGTGGTCTTGTTGATGTCCTCATCCTTTATTCTTACCTGGTGATATCCCGATCTGAGATCTATCTTCGAAAATATTTTTGCACCTTTCAACTGATCGAAAAGATCATCGATCCTCAGCAGAGGATACTTGTTATTGACAGTTACTTTGTTCAACTGTCTGAAATAAATACACAACCTCAACGTCCCATCCTTCTTCTTCAGGAATAGGACCGGGGCACCCCAAGGTGACACATTGGGGTGAATGTACCCCTTCTTTAGAAGCTCTTCAAGATGCAATTGCAACTCTTTCAGCTCTAGCGTACTCATTATATAAGGAGCTTTCGAAACTGGAGCTGCTCCAAGCATCAAATTTATAGAAAAATCGATGTCTCTCTTCGAAGGTAGTCCAGGTACCTCCTGAAATACGTCCTTGAACTCTGTGAGTACCTCATGGTCTCCAATCTTTAAGACTTCATCTCTGGATGCTTCCTCCACACGGGCTGCAAATAATTGACAACCTTTCCAGTAACACTTATTCAGCTGCATGACTGATATTTCTCTAACAGCCACATCCCTCAGAATTCCTTGGACTGTTTTCCGATTTCCCTCCTCATCCAGGCATGTAAACCTCTTGTTACAATAGTCTAGAAGGGCATGGTGTTGGTCCAACCAGTCCATCCCAATTAAGCAGTCATAAGAACCTAAAGGCAGAATATTCAATTCAGCCTTCATGCTCAATCCATTCATGTCTACAGAACAGGACTTAATCAACTCAGTGACCCTCCTCTTGGCTCCTGTAGCCAACTGCACTAACCAATACTTTTCATGTTTTCTTCTTGATAAATGAAAACTTTCCACCACCATAGGATCTACATAACTATGGCTAGCCCCTGAATCAATTAAAATAATAAATGGTTGGTTGTCAATCATACCTTCCACTTCAATCATGTGTGACTGAAATTCAACTTGTTTGTTGTCCAGGGTTGCGTATATCCTTAGCATTCTACTACCCATGTCCTCCACTGTTTCAGCTTGTTGAACATTATGGATAGTTCTTGCTTTGCCATTTTTATGGGGACACGGACTTAAGCCCCTAGGCTCAACACTTAGCCCCTCTTCCCACCTTCCATCCCCTAATCCCTTGCCCACTCTATGGAAGCTTAGTCCCCCATCACTCATTCATCGTGGTCGGTCTGCACGCGGTGGTGTTTATATTTTTATTAATAATGTGCATAGATACATGTACAAAATCAGGGTCCTGGCCTTCAACACTTAGGCTCTCTTGCCTAATAATCACATAAGCCCACCAGCTTATATTAACTTGGCTCACCAGCCTATAAAAAAACATAATTACAATTCATTTCATAAACATGATTTACAACAGGGCTCGGCCTTGTGGACATTACAATCCCCCTCCCTTATTTTTGAACTGTCCTCAGTGCAACTTTCACACAGCATCAACAAGATTTCCAAAATCTTCAAAAATATGCGGGTTTTACGCCCGTATAGCATCCTCATGCTCCCATGTCATGTCCTTAGGACCGTACCAGGTCCACTGGACCTTTGCAAGCTCAATAGCTCGATTCCGGAGCTGTTTTATTTTCCTGTCAAATATGCGCATAGGACGCACTTGCAGGACACCTTCTAGTTCCACCCGAATCATATTCCAATCGATTACATGATTAGCATCAGGTATATATATTTCTTAAGTAATGAAATATGAGACACCTTAGGTACAGTCATGGATGCGGTAATGCAAGCATATATGTAATGTATATATATGTATATACAAACAAATTTAATAACATTAAAACTGTATACAACATACACAACATACAATAAATAGAGAATTGTACTTATCTTTTGAGTGAGAAGACCTTCAATCCTGGAGCAGGGCTATGACTCCATCGGGGCAATGGCTTCCCAAGATAGCCATGGTCCACAATCCTTATCCACATGGTCTAGCCCAAGGTACTAGACCTCAGCAGCACTCCAACCATTCAAACCTCAGCAGTACTCCAACCAACGGTCTCTCATTCCCCACATGCCTGTCCCACCCAGGAGTATACACCTTCACAAGCATAGTCCATCGATGCTACACCTCCCTTTCCTTGGGCTTCAGCAACAGGTCGGACCGGAAGTCTTAGAGCACCATGGCTCCAGGAGTTCCAACTGCCTTCTAAGGTTTCCAAGTAGCATCTTCCCGAGATACTCTTTGTAGCCAACATTTAACTTTTATCAACATCATCTCATCTGCATCAACCACATGGAGTTATCCTGAGAGAACATAAAGGAATTCATTTAGGAATTCCAATTAGTTCGAAAGGAAATTCAACTTTTATTCCCAAAACATGACATTCTATTTCATGATTCATCTTGGATGTTGACACATTATGAATGCATCCATCCTTGTGGTTTTCCATAGGCATCAAACTGCATACAATTTTCCTGCAAGACTTCATCTTGCATATTGCCAACAAATTGTTAGTATTTTCTATACATCATAATTCAACATGTACAACATCTTATGCAATAATCTTAGAATTTCCTGCACCTGGCAATTCAATCACAATTACCAAACAACTTGACCAAATAGAATGACTTGTCATTCTATACATATGCATGTTCATAATTAACAACAGTAAGTTCATCATTTCAATTTTCTGAACATAAAATTCTATGTAGTCTTTATTCCTGTGACTACGTGGCTTGTAACTTTCCTGTTGCAATGTTTAACAGTTCCTGAAATGTTCTCAACTTCAGGGGTTAGCAACAATTCAACCATTAGTATAATTATTTCTATGCAATAATATATATGCATGTACTTACAAAACATATTCAACCATTTCATTTAGTATACAATTCTATCACTCATTATGCATGAGTGCAATTCTCAATGCATTCTTATTCAGTGCACCTTGCATTGAATTACATAATGCTCTCTATCTTAGTCATGTATCTCACCATCCATGAGCACCATCCATGAGTTGGAATTATGGCCAATGTGTTGCCACATTCTCCATACCTTGTCATATTCAACCAGGTCCTAGTCTCATACATGACTAGCTTACTCTCATTTATTCCTACAACCAGTTTTTATCTTTAATTATTTGTTTATTACCCCATTTAAGTTACTTAAGTTATTATTAATAAACAAATTTTTGTAAAGTTTTCGATAAAAACTAATCATTGTAATGGATATCATATTTGTGTGCAAGTTTCCAATTATTTTGTTGTGTGATTTAAGAATATAACTGTGACATGTCAATTTTTTACACCAACTTTATTATAGAGTGTACTATAGGGTGAATAATGCAAGCCCATACCTATTATTCCTGTTTCTAACTATTAAATTCTAGCTTGATTCTAGTTTGTGTCATTTTTTTTCATGAAAAATATCAATTAATTTTATTTCCACAATAACATTCCATCTCAAAATTTTATAGAATAACTTTCTAACTGTAAAATTATTATAGATCTTATTTTATGAATATGAACTGATATTCATAACCATCAATCTTTTAAACTTTTCACAATATTTTTATTGTCAATTGGTAGTTCAAAAGTTATCTAAAACTTTGATACCATATTATATGAATATGTAATAATATTGCTAACCATCAATCTTTTAAAACATTCCACAATATTTTTATAGTTATATAAAACTTTGGTACCATATTATATGAATATGCACTAATATTCATAACCATCAATCTTTTAAAACTTTCCACAATATTTTTATTCTGAATTGGGAGTTGAAAAAGGGTTATCTAAAACTTTGATACCATATCATAAAACAAACCAACCAAAACACATAAAACAAAGAAATAAAAACTTCCAACGCAATAAAAATAAATAAATAAAATTCACAATAGTTTGAATTATTTGAAAATGGAGTTTTTACATAATGATTAAATACTTCTCAACCATTAACCGATTTGAAAATGGTAGTTACATATAAACAGTAAAAGTGAAAAAAAAAAAAAAATCATCGCTTCAAATGAAAATGGATGCATTTTCACTGTTATACAGTGATGTATATATACACTAAAACTATGGAACTCCAAACTGTCCAAAGCTTTCATTTCCGTGCAATTAGATATATTGACTTACATTCTACTCTATGACCGCTTCTTTACAAAAAAATTATGAACCGATATAGAGGTTTAGATTCTAGAAAACTCCTTTGGATTCATGGATTATGAGAGGCTTCCACTTGATTCTGTGGCACTTAGAAGTGACCTAGGAATGTTTGGGCATGATCAGATATTTCTTGGTCGAGGAGGGTGGTTTCAGTGTCAGTGTAAGGCACAAAGGGAGGTCTTGAAACAAATTGCAGGGCTTCCCATCTCAATCCCTGGAAGAAAGCATGGTTCCTCACATCGGTGGCTCCCATGGAGGATCCCAGCCTCTTAGAGGGTTCCTTCACCAACAGTTTCTTAATGAGGTCTTTGAGTGGAGACCATGGACCTGCTATGTGAGGATCTTTGCACATAATGTTGAAAAATGTCTCCTTTCTGCTGGAGCCACTGAAGGGAGTCTTCCCATATTTCATCTCATACATTAATATTCCCAACGACCACCAGTCCACTGGAAAGGAATGACCCGTGCACCACAGAACTTCGGGTGCAATGTACTCTTCTGTGCCTACGAATGAATGGGACTTCATGGTTCCTTCAAAATCCCCATCAATACTGGTGGATCTGGACGAGCTCTCCTCATCTGAACAGGAATTGTAACTATCGGCAGACTCATGTTCTGATCCGGTTTCATTAACTTGGGGGTATAGACGAAGGGAGAGATCGAAATCAGTAAGCATAATGTGACCGTTGTCTTGGACCAATATGTTCTCTGGCTTCAGATCTCTATACACTATCCCTTGCTCATGCAAATACTCCAGCGCTAGTACTACTTCGGCCGCATAAAACCTGCGGCATATCACATAAATTCGAGACTGTAACTTATCTATATAATAACGCATAAGAAAACTTTGGAATATATGTATATATGAAATGCTCAAAATATACCAACAAATATATATATATATATATATATATATATATATATATATATATATATATATATATTTGCATCCCATATTTGTTCCTGTCTTTGTAAGCAATAATACTCTCATGGAGTTATCTAACGGAGTCAAAACAATTTTCTACACGCAATGCTAATTTGACTATATGAATACGTTTATAAACTATATGAATACGTTATGAGAAAATTTACAGTTCTGTAGAGATGATCTGATATAACCAAACCAGTGGTCTCACCTGAGGGCAGATTCGGAGAGAATTTTGTTGGGCTGTGAATGCCTGAAAAGGTTAATATCTCCTCCTGAGCAGTATTTCATGGCAAGAAACATATGGTTTTCAGACTCAAAGTGCGTGAGAAGTGAAGGGAGGAAAGGATGATGGAGGGTGGAGAGGATCTCCTTCTCATTGGCAGCCATGTGAAATGCCTCCTTCTTTCTGAGTACCTCTTTGTTCTTCACTTTCACTGCAAAAGATCCGTTGGTGCTGTGCTCAACAGCAAGGAAGACTGAACTCATATGGCCTTGTCCAAGCTTCTTCACAACACTGAAGGCCTCCAAAGGATTCAACCTCATGCTCCTCTTCGTCTCTTGGTGTTTACAGGAATCGCTCGTCTTTGCAGCAGAATGATCTTGGGGTTTGGATAACAGCCTGACTGCAGACATTCTTTCTTACGTACTGTCTGACCTCCTTTGACGATGGCAATTAGAATAGGAAGAAGAAGATGATGGAATGGATACTGTAGTAATGCGTGGTATAAGGTCACTCAAACTGTTAGGGTGAAGTTTCATTTCTTCCACTCATTTTATAGGATAATGTGGATAATTTGTGTTTTTTTTTAAATAAGTTAAAATTGTTGAGAGAACATTGCATCTTAAAATATTCTTAATTGGAATTCTAAATTTTAAGAAAATTCTAATCAAATTTTAAAATAATTTGTATCAAATAAGAAATTACTATAAATACCTCGTGTCCCAAAGATTGTAAATTTAAAAATAATTTATATCCCATAACAGTTTACTCTAAATACCTCCTGTCCCAAGCACTGTAATAGAGGGATAAGAAAATGTTTATTATAAATAATTTATATCCCATAAGAAACTATTATAAATACCTCTTGTCCCGAGCACTGTAATAGAGGGATAAGCAAATGCTTATTATAAAAAACATTATTGATAGAAACAGATAAGACATTATTGAAGAAAAAACAAATTTTATTTGAATTTTTCAAATAAAATTAAACAATCAATTCAAATGACAGAGATAGATAATTCAAATGATAGAGATAGATAGTCTTGAAAAATGACAGAGATAGATAATTCAAATGATAGAGATAGATAGTCTTGAAAAAGAAATGACTTTTTTAGCAATAAAATTGAACACTCCAGTCAATAGTCAATTGAAGAAGAAAGGATTTTTTTTCTGATTAAAATTGAACAGACAATTAATACAGTAAGATTAAGATTCCACATCAACCTACAGAATTTGTAATCAGAAAGGGTTCTTTTTCTGATTAAAATTGAACAGACAATAATACAATAAGACTAAGATTTCACATCATCCTACAGAATTTGTAATCATCCACTAAATTTAAAAACAATTTCTTCCAAATAAAAAATACAATGAATACCCTTCACTAACACAATAAATAGATAGACAAAAACTCATTTTTAAACAAACAAAAAGAGAAATGAATAGGAGAATCTTTTTGTACCAGAAAAGAAGAGAATGCACGGGATGGTAATGAAGAAGACAGAATCCGGATACCTGTTACAATCTCCTATCATCTGTCCTGAACTTTGACGGTTTGCATCTGGATATGCATCCTTTTGAACTTTGTTGGATATGAATTTAATGTATTTGGTTTATTTGCCGTCTGTTTTAATGGAATGGTTGAAAATTTACAAACATTTTAGGTGTAAGACATTGACAGTTTTTGATAATGTAATTATATTTAGTTTATAAATTTCTTTATTTTACATATTATCATAAATATTGAGCTTATTTGTCCAACAAAATACCCATACCTAACATATTATTCATCAAATTCCAAAACTGTGAATAATCATAGATAGCTTGGTCATTGTTAATGTAAATATCTCTTTACATTCCACTTAAACTAACTTATATATCTAATTTCAGTAATTAGACGCAAAACAAAGATAAACAAATCTTTATAGATGCAACCTTTAAAAGTTCATGTTTTGTTAACCATTATGTTGTGTATGTGAAAGAATTTTGACATTAAACGACCATTTTATTTTATTGAATTTGGTTTAATAAGTAAGAATAAAGGGAAGATGATTGCTTTTAAATTGCAAAATTGGATTATGAAAGTGTGAATATTGGGTTTTAAGAGTGTGAATTTAGAATCTAAAAGTGTGAATTTTGATTAATTTTCATTTAGAAAGTGCAAATTTTGATTTTAAAATTGTGAAATTTGATTCCAAAAGTGTTAATATGTAATTGCTATAATGTGTCTTTGGATTTCAATATTTTGAATCTATTTTCTAATATGTATGTATTTTTGTACATGTGTTTGGATGATATGTCAATTGGATCTAGTTCATGCGATCCGAAGAAATCATTGTTATCATCCATACCTAAGTTATATTCTCACTAGTGAGATATATAACCTCGAGCCTCTATAATCTAGTTTACCCTAGGTATCATCCTCAAAATGAGGGGAAGTGATAGACAATTTCCCAAGATATATATAATATTTTCATCAACTGCATGTAGATTGAGTGGTTGTGAAGAAAAGTTGTTTTCTCCCCTACCCGAGTTCAAATCCCACTTTCTGATACATCACTACAAGGAGAATACCTTGTAAAGGACATTTTTATGGAACTTCCCTACTAAATTTGTTGTTTTTTTCTTATAGTAGAGGTTGTTAGCAGAGGTGATTAGTCAGTGGAGGTTTTTTTACCAGTGCACCTATAACGTACATACACCCCAATGTCCACAAATAAATAACTCACCGGTGCTTAACTATTTAGGAGCACCGCTAAACCCATTATAATAAAAATATACAAGCACCGAACAAATCGCTCGGTTCCATTGAACATTACGACATGGTGTGTATCCTCGTCGACTCGTGCACCAAGGTAGGGTAAAATAAAAATAAAAAATTACCAAACTGATTTTTATTATTACATTTCATTATGTGTTTTGAAACTCTCTAAAAAGCATCAGTGCTCACTCTTCTTCCAATACCTCCCCATTTCCAGTGCTCTACAGTGATTTCAATAACTCCATTGGTAGATTCCACATATTTCCAAATTTTGCAAAATATCGCAAATTTTCAGTTCATATCAACGATGTATCCATGCATCCTTGAGACAAAAAAGTTCAAACAAACTTTTTATTACCTTCCTATTTTCATTTTCATCGGATTAAAATTTTAAAATTGGCCTGAAATTTTCCCCTTTTTTTTTCTTTTTTCAATTCCATGTGATGCGCTTGAATGCTTCGCCTCGCCCGAAGAAATGCATCACGTGCATAAATATATAGGAAGCATAGGCAATGGTGCATACGCACCGATGTTGTTCACAAAAACGCGTTGCAACAAATTTGAAAAATAAGTATAGTGATGTTTTTTATCTAATGCCCTATCCCCGGTGTGGCATAAAGCACAATGCACTGCTAAAACAACATTCTGGTCCTCTAATAAAAATAGAGCACTAATGCATTGACATTAATAAATTGCATCGTCGAATTTTCCATAAACAAAATTTACCTAGTGGTGCACCAAATTTAACCAAATCCACTGGCGCTATAAATAGAACAACATTGGGTAGATTATATAATAATTTAGCATAGCGATGCATTGTAGGGGAAGCCTCATTATCTATATGTCCCAAAGGAGAGCAAAATACAAAAAACCAGTCGATGATCTAATAAGAGTGGAGTCCACGCACACTCCCTTTAACCAACCACACTGCCCGATTTTCAACAAATAAAAGTTATCATAGCAGTGCGCCAAGGTTCACAAACGCATTGGTTCTATTTACAGAACCACACTGGTACAAACATTTAATAAATTGGCATAGCAGCGCATCTCATTAGATTCCCTGCTATGTTTACACCATTGACCTTTGATTGAATGATTTCATGAATGTTTGACCTCGACTCATTTATTCACATTCACTAGAATGTACTAGGGTACCTTGGGAGTTATTTCCATCATTGGTTATTTCCCTCACACTTGTTAACGGTATGCATTGATGACCGGTAATCAAGTGGTTTCTACCATGTTCTACATCAAGACATCTATTCATATGGCTAGAATTATACTATTTTGGGATCAGGATGAAGACCCTGGGTTGGGTGTTCACTTTGTTATGTTATTCTCCCATGCTTCATTGGAGATCATTTGAGTATGCAAAAGGTTCCAATATAACCATCATATTGGAAATCTCACTGATGTATATGTTGTCACATAGATCCACTTTGTATTGGCTCGTGGCTATGTTTTTTTCATATCGTAGTGCCATTTTGTATTATTTCATGGCCATGGCCTCATTGAGTTGTGGAGGTATGGATCCATGATGTATGTTTGGTGGTCATATACTCAGTCAATGCTTTCATGGATCCACAACGTATTACTCAACAACCATGCTTTGAGTCACTTTACTCTGAGCATAGGTACGCCTACCTCAAGGATGATACATATATACTATTTGATGTTTGTTTGCAGCTATCATCGCCCTTCCTACTCCATCACCTTTGCATTAATATTTTTTTAAAGTGTTTTGACCATCAGTTTCTCCTCTGAACACACACTTTAGGGGGCATTTGTTACACACCTAGATGTCACACTTAAGTCTCTCAAGTGTCGTATGCACCTTACTAAGTGTTGCTTGCACTTTATCAAGTGTCGTATGCACTTTACTATGTGTCGCTACTTTGACACCATGGAAGAACCTTTATCATCATCCCTAAGTCATTATGGAGGAGAAAACCCATCATGAGAAGGTTGAAACAATGCCTTTTACCTTGAGATTTTGACAATTATTGAAGTTCAAAACTCCATTTCCCATGTGTAGGGAGCATTGAACTCTTGTCAATGCTCCCCTGCCCATGTATAGGGAGCGTTTTCAAAGCCCCGTGCTTAGTATTAGGGGAACGTTGAAGTGGTTAGAGGAAGTTGCAACTAATCCAGCTTATTCTAAGGGTTAGTTCTAAAAGGATGAGATCAAGGATTCAAGTCATATCTCATGGCTCCATCTTAAGTAAACTCAATATACATGAGATAAGATAAATCCCAACTTATGGTTTCCCAAAATACTTCATGGTGGTTAAGCCTCCAACTCCTATATAATGATGGAATTCCAAGGTGAAAAGAAAAAAGGGGCGAAGAGAATAGTTCATAGCATCATACCTATCATCTTCTGGCATGGAGGGGATGAAAAAGGAGAGCTTGGAGGAACTCTAGCAGAACATCACAAGTTTGTAAGCTTGTCCGTGTTTTCCATTATTAATATATAACATGGACGATTTCTCTTAATGTCTACATTGTTCATTTCATGGATGTTTATCTTTGTCTTTTTTAAGTCCAACATATATAAATCTACTTTTGTATAAATATATATAGTAGCAGAAGAGGATTGTCTCATCTCTTGCAAGAGGGATACTTCCATACTAAGAGCTTGGAGATCAAGTTCAACAATTGGATCAGCGGGGACAACCTACATGAAAGAGATAAGCCATCTAAATTTTCCTCTTTTTCTCTCTGTCTTTTGATTTTATTAATGAGCATATAAATTGGTCTTAAGGGAAAGTTAGTGTCCATTTGTTTTCTTCTGTCTCGAATCAAAGAAAACCAGATATGAGGGGGGTTTCACCTGTCCGCGGAGGGAATTCACCACAACACCATGTCCCATATTATATTGGTAGATTCTTCCACTTTGTGAGGTAATCAATAACTTCTCAATTCATAGTCACTTGATTCATTTTGAAATAACTATTTCAAGTTCTAATATGATTTTCCTTTCTTCATAAAACTCTAGAAAAATAGCTTAAACTAAGAATTTATAGTCAAATAGATTCTTTAAGTAGAAACATGGAAGACTAGATGTGTACATGAATATGGAATCAACTCCAATTTGTAATCCATAATGTCCTTTGTAATACCCTATAGGGGCCATAGTACTTGGGTTCTAATTTATTTTCCTTCTTTTGTTGCCTGAGGAACATTTGTTTGTATGGTTGCTTCCACAAAAATATCCAATATCTCACTTCAAATTACATTTCATTGTGATGTTT
Organism: Picea mariana; assembly: GCA_032191745.1. Lineage (NCBI taxonomy): Eukaryota > Viridiplantae > Streptophyta > Pinopsida > Pinales > Pinaceae > Picea > Picea mariana. The sequence goes on from JASDQU010306740.1 coordinate 40,142, forward strand.
ATTTTCTTGTGGTTTCATCCTAGTTTGTTATATAA
>JASDQU010306740.1:42784-53711 GCA_032191745.1 Picea mariana
ATTTTTTTTTTAAATGTGTTTTTGTCTTTATTAAAAACAAATATTATATTTGTGAAGATTTTTTTCTTTCTCTTTATTTATTTTTTAATGCAAATTTAAGAAAGAAAAAAAGAGTTAGTAAATAAATTTTCAAGTAACCATTTAGGATCCAATTTTGGGTTTTTTATTTGTGTAGGGATTTGTTGTCAAGGCCACAGTTTCAATTAGGTTGTAATTAGCTGAAATTTTAACTCACATTTTTATTTAGGTGTTGATTTTAAGTTTTTTCTAATAAACTATTTTATGTTTTAAGGGCATACTTGAAAAAAGTTGTAATTTTGACCCAGTTAGAAAAATTGGTGCTGTCGGTAGCTCCACTTTTTTATTTCGGGGCTGATTTTAAAGTTTTTTTGAGCAACCATTTGATCCTTTAAGCCCATGCTTGAAAAAAGTTGCAATTTTGACCCGGTTACAAAAAATGGTGCTACCGGTAGCACCACCTTTTTATTTAGGGGTTGATTCTAAAGTTTGTTTGAACAACTATTTGATCATTTAAGACCATGCTTGAAAAAAATTGTAATTTTGACCCAATTACAAAAAATGGTGCTATCGGTAGCACCACTTTTTGATTTGGGGGTTGGTTTTCATGTTTTTTATGCAAAAATATGGGTTTTAAGGGCTAGAGTTCTCATTTTGAGGTCAGAGTTCTCATTAAGTTGGTAACTATGTTACTTACAATAATCAATTTTCATGCATCTTTTGAACTATTTCGATGAATGTTATAGCTATTTTACTTTCATTAAAAAGTTGAGAGAGTGAGAGAGAAAATCAACATACTTTGTGAGCCAATCCACCACCACCATGATGGCATTATTTCCTTTATACTTTGGTAGACCTATGATAAAATACATTAAGACCTCTTCCCAATGTTTACTTGGTATATTTAATGATTCTAGAAGACCTAGGGTGTTGATTTCCTATCCTTTGTTCTATTAGTAAACCAAAACTTCTAGCATAAAATTTCTAACATTAGTTTTAAGACCTTCCTAAAAAAATATTCTTGATCCTGTGGTATGTTTTCAAAAATACCAAGTGTCCCCCTATATGAGAAGTATGTAGTTCTAAAAGGAACTAATGTTTAATTTGTGAATTTTTATGTAAATATAGGTGATCCTTATCCAAAATTGAATAATTATTCCACACATATTATTTATCTGATGCATTATGGTCCTATTGTAGTTGTTGAATTGTATTCGATACTATTATATACTTACCTCTTCCACCCAATCAAAGTAAACCAAAACTTCTAGCATAAAATTTCTAACATTAGTTTTAAGACCTTCCTAAAAAAATATTCTTGATCCTGTGGTATGTTTTCAAAAATACCAAGTGTCCCCCTATATGAGAAGTATGTAGTTCTAAAAGGAACTAATGTTTAATTTGTGAATTTTTATGTAAATATAGGTGATCCTTATCCAAAATTGAATAATTATTCCACACATATTATTTATCTGATGCATTATGGTCCTATTGTAGTTGTTGAATTGTATTCGATACTATTATATACTTACCTCTTCCACCCAATCAACTTGTAGAATGGGAATAACACAAATAAAAGCCTCAATGTTTTTTGCTTTCCTTGAAAGTACACACACCACCATATTTTGTTTCCATTTTTTGTAGATAATTCAAAGTCATAATATATCATGTTTGTAACCTATTCTTGTTTCTTTTTTGAAGATAGTCATTGTTCTAGGAATCAAGTTGGATTGTCATGATTTATTTTTACTTAAAGTGTCTTCATATTAGTTAAGTGAGTCATTTCTTAATTGCATGTAGTATGGCCAACATTTCCTTCTCCTAAATGGGTTTAAGTTATTTTCTTAAGTTGCTACCTTTGAAAGGAAAAAGGCCTTCCTTCTTACATTAAAACTACACCAATTCCCCAAGGCATCACACTCCACAATAAAAGATTTCATGAAGTCAGGTGTGGAAAAGGTTGGAGTTCTACACATAACCTACTTATAATAATATCGGGTTGCTTCTTGAGTCCAAGAAAATGAATCCTTTTTCAACAATGTTGTTAGAGGTGTTTCTATTTGACCATAGTTCTTAATGAGATTTGTATAATAGCCTAGCAATCATAACAATCCTGTAATATTCTTCAAGTTTTTGGGATTCACTCGTTCCATTGTAACTTTAATTTTTGTTATGGTACACTTTGAAACCTACATGAGATACATTATGACTCACATGTTTCATTTCTTGAACACCAAAGGAAACACTTAGAAGGTTTTGCATATAGTTTTTTATCTTCCTAGAGTTTTAATACTATGTGAGAATGTTGTACATTCTCTTCCCAAGAGTTTCTATAGATTAGTATATCATCAAAAAATACTAGCATGAATTTTCTAAAAGATTGAAAATAGAATTCATTAAGATTTGAAATGTGGAAGGTGAATTACTAAAGCCAAACCACATCACCAAAAGATCATAATCCCCTTCACATGTTCTAATGGTTATTTTAAAGATGTCTTCTTCCCTCGTTCTAATATGATGATATATTGAATGAGCATCCAACTTAGTAAACAAAATTGTTCCCTACAATTCATCTAATAATTCATTGATGACAAGAATAGGAAATGTGTCTTTAATGGCGATGTCACTAAGATCTCTATAATCTAGATATGTATGCCATGTACCATAATTTTTGTAAACCATCACCACTAGTGAAGAGAAAGAACTTTGGCTAGGTCAAATAATGCTAACCTCTCACATTTCTTAAACCATGCACTTAATGTTTCTCTTTAGTGCATAGGGCTACTCGTAAAGTCTAATTTTAGGAGGGAGGTTTCTCAATTGAAAATGAATGATGGGATCATTGGATTGGGTAGGTAGAATACCTTTGGGGATATCTATAAATACCTTTCAATGATTAATGATAACTCTTTGAAGATCCAAGGGAATAGAGGGTTTGCATGTTTGAACATATAGTGAGCACAATTATGCAATTACACCATGGTGACATTTTTTAACAATTTTGTCAATTTTTCGATCTTATTAATTTACAATGTTTACCTTGGATACATTTGATTTTAATTTCCTTTCCTTCTAAGGAAAATCTTGTAAAACGTTCTTAAAAATTAAAAGATGTTATTACCAATTATTGTAACCATTGGATCCATAAGTCAATATCAACACCACCCATTTGGATTGTAATCATTAAGCTATCCAATAAATAATCATCTATATTGATCTTGATACTATGACACTTCCTTAAAAAATTCATGGTACCTTTGTGTGCAATGATTACTTGAAATTTGAGTGCTAAATGTACAAAGCATTGACAAGTTTGGATAATTTGCAACTAGTAAAGTTATGGGTATTACCATAATCAATCAACATTGTTACCTTTTCCTTTTTTACATATGTTTTTATATTGAGAGTTTGAGGAGTTCTAATTCCCTCCAATTCATGACAATATATGGTTGGAATAGTTTCGTCTAGTTACATATCTTTAGAAGGTTTTAATTCTTGTTATTCCTCCTCCTTATAACATGTATAGAATAATTTATTCTCACCGGACTTAATCCCTTTACTATACTTTATATGATTTGAAACACAATCCATTTTCTCATATTTGATCCAATTGTTGAGGTGTAATCCTTGTATGTTGATTGAGGCTAGGAGTGGGAACATTGTGCTCTTTACAAGGGTTAGTGGCTAGCCTTCTGTTTTCCATATTTTTACTTACAACATCCTTTCCACGAGGAAATAATTCTCTAGGGATTTATGTTCCAAGAGATGCACCTCATGTTGAATGTTCTCCTTTAAATTTTTGTTCAAGAGATCCAATAAATTATCCTTTGTAATGTTATTCACTCTAAAACTCAAATTTTCAAATTGTTTAATGCCCTAAAAATTTGGACCCTTTTGCCTGAGTTTTATCAATTGGATAAAGAAGGAGTTTCTCTTAATACCCATGTAATGGGACAACGATTTAATTATAAATATGGACCAAGAGTTAATGAAATAATTTTTGTGATAGAAAAGCCATTTGCACCACAAAAATTGAATCTTGGACTCTAAATATAAGGATGTCATAGTTACCTTTTGTAAACTTGGCACTTGGTGTAGATTAAAGAATTGACTCATTTGGAATACCCATGCTATGGGATCATTACAATAAAACTTCCTCATATTGATTTTGGGAATGAATCATTTCCTTGGCCACAAATTGAACCCCTTATGAGGTGAATCTTAGAGTAACGAGTGATCTTTTTTTGGGACTCGATCTTATTATTATCCCTATCTTCTTCTTGAGCAAGCGAATTTTTGGTAAGGAGGAAACTTATATCCTTTAAAGGGTCATCCCTCATGTAATTGAGATTATCTTTGAGTTAATATTTTCTTTCCATACCTTCAATATTGTTTTTTATATTAAAACCTTCAAAGTTTGGAATCATTTTTTAGTTACCATATTTAAGATGTCAACCTTTGTTAACATTATAGATTCTAGTATCTCTATTCTCCTTTCCATATTGTATATCTTGAAATGAATTTCTTTCTTCTCTCCTTGTGTCATGGATGAGCCTTTATAATCCTTTCCAAGAGTCATAATTGGATTATTACATCTAAACATGATGGGCTTAGTGTTTTGGAGACAATTTTATTAGAAAGTAGTCAACTTGTTATAACTTCTCCAATTCTAATCTTCTATTGATGAATTTTATATTAATTTTACTTTGATATGCCCAATTCAATATGAATTTGATCCCATATAATTTATATATTCCAATGTAAATTTATAGGTGAATTACCAAAACCTCTTGTTTTCTCCCTTTTAAAACCCTAATTTGGAGACTATCTTGCTAGCTCACCTTACAACTAATGTCACTACAATATTTATCAAATTATGAGTCTAAAATATTGGCCTATAATATTATTGTATGTATTCCATAAAATCCCATAGGTCTCACTAAAGCATGATGTGCCAAGAAAAAGTTATTATAACTTTCTTAAAACTTGTTGATTTTGGCACCCTTTAGAAGAACAAACTCGTATGGTATTCCACATATCCAACTTTATAGATTGCAGTCTAAAATTTGGATACATAACACTCCAGTCCATTTTATTTCCAACTCCATTTTTGGCACTACACTTGGATTTTCCAAGATTCATATATGACTATTTTATCGAGAACATATTTTTCAAATTACTTTCAGGATTAGTCAAAATCCCTAACTTCGACAACCTATAACTATGAATGTATAGTGAATCGGGATCTAGAAATTTTTCACAATGTACTTGACCTTGTCCTTTATACATATTCAAAATTTCACACCTTGAAAATTCTTAAAAAATCCATAAAATGGTATGATGACTCATTTTAAGGAGCCAAACCCAAGACCATCTACTCTGATACAAAATGGTACGGAGAAGATACCCAAAATAGCATAAAAATATAAACAATTAGTAATTTCATTCCTTCAAAATGATTTATAGTGAATGAATAATAATCCTTTTTGAGGGGCCAAACTCCTTTTACAATATATCAAATGTACCCAGTGAGATTATTTCTACTACTACTTTTCCATGGTATATATAGGAAACTAAAGGATATAATTACATTTAAGGGGCCTAGCTAACCAATAATGAAAACAATAATATAACAATACTAATTTAATTTTCCAATACTTAGATATTAACACATAATAGTCTAGTCCTCTAATAAATAGACCTACTCAAGATTCTCCATTGAATCCATGGACATACTTATTCAATTCCACAAACTCCCATTCATAGTCCTCATCAATCATAGTTCCCTACTTAATTATATAGAATTCATATTACTTTTCACAATAATACATCTATCCCAAGTACTTTTACTCAAAGTGTTATTTGAAGGCACTCCATTTCAAGTGTTCCTCATCAACCTTTTCTTTCTTTTTAAAGGATCTCACCAAAGATTTACATCATCAATCAATTGATAACTAGAAAACATTTCTTCTCCAAATAGTTGAAATCATACAATACCATGTATATTTATTGTTAACCAACCAATCTCTCACTTCATTTTCTCATTTGATATATTCATTAAAGGTAGGATCCTTCTACTTCATATTCTTGTAACCTAATTTTCAACAAAATCTTTAGATAAAAGTGTCCGACAACTTTTGAGTCGTTTATAGGTTTTAGAGCCCAAATATTCCAACATCCCCTTGATCCCATATAGATAGGTGGGTTTTCTTGAGTGATTTGTCTCTTTAGGGTCTATACTTGTTAGGTCATCTCCTCACAATTATGGTGACTATCATGAGAAGGGTGATTTTGGTTGGGTTCTTTGTCGTCACTCTAATTATGTGAAATGAAAATATGCATGATCAATCTCTTCAATGGAATTTAGTATGTAAAATTGTATTAGTTCCAAGTAGATGGACGGATAAAGTGTCACTTACACACTATGCTCTTTTTGATGGTGACAATGCATATTAGAAGCCACTTCTTGTTTCATCTAAATAATACAAAGTGCTAATTTCTTTTAATTTTAACTATAGGTGGTCTTGTGCTCTTTTTGATTGGTGACAATGCATATTAGAAGTCACTTGTTGTTTCATCTAAATAATACAAAGTGCTAATTTATTTTAATTTTAAGTATAGGTGGTGGGTTATTGTTTAATCCTTTTGATTCCACAATCTAATTACTTGAAATTATATTCTTATAGGGTAATTTTATGAAGTTATTGAACCTTTCAGATGCAATCCAACATCTGAAAAATATGTTCACTATATGAAAAGCTAGAATGTGAATTCATTTGTAGAAGCCCGAGCCTAGCAAGTCACTTGACATGCAATTTAGGTCAAGACATTGCATACACATTTTAATTAACCAAAATATGTACATGTTTTGATTAAATAAAATTATTTTTATTTTACCATGTTTTGATTAAATTGTGTAATTTTGCTATAAGAATTTTAATGGGATACACGAGCTTCAAGCCCCGAGCATATGATGACATTGATATTGATTATGGTCTATCAATTGAAGTGCACTTTATTTTTGACAATGTTTCTTTGTTCTTGAGATTATTCAAGTTATTATTAATGGAACAAGGTTTTTTAAAGTTTTCAATAAAAACTAATCATTGTTATGGATATCATATTTGTGTGTAAGTTTCTAATTATTTTGTTATGTAATCTAAGAATATAGTTGTGACATGTCAACTTTTTACACCAATTTTATTACAGGGTGAATAATGCAAGTCTATATCTATTATTCTTTTTTTCTAACTATTAAATTTTAGTTTTTATAATTTTCTTTCTAAAAAAATATCAAATAATTTTATTTCCAACAATAACATTCCATCCCAAAATTTTATATAAAATAAATTTCACCAAATTATTACATATCTTATTTTATGAATATGCACTGATATTCATAACCATCAATCTTTTAAAACTTTTCGCAATATTTTTATTGTGAATTGGGAGTTTAAAAAAAAGTTATCTCAAACTTTGGTACCATATAAATATGAATATTCACTAATATTCATAACCACCAATCTTTTAAAACTTTCCACAATATTTTTATAGTTATTTAAAACTTGGCTACAATATGATATGAATATCCACTAATATTCATAACCATCATTCTTTTAAAACTTTCCACAATATTTTTATTATAACTTTCCACAATATTTTTATAGTTATTTAAAACTTGGGTACAATATTATATGAATATGCACTAATATTCATAACCATCATTCTTTTAAAACTTTCCACAATATTTTTATTATAAATTGGGAGTTCAAAAAAAAAGTTATCTAAAACTTTGATACCATATCATAAAACAAACCAACCAAAACACATTTTTATTCCAACGGAATAAAAATGAATAAATCAAATTCACAATGGTTTGAATTATTTGAAAATGGAGTTTTTAAATAATGATTAAATACTTCTCAACCATTAACCGATTTGAAAATGGTAGTTACACATAAACAGTAAAAGTGAAAAGAGAAAAATCATCGCTTCAAATGAAAATGGATGCATTTTCACTGTTATACAGTGATGTATATATACACTAAAACTATGGAACTCCAAACTGTCCAAAGCTTTCATCTCCGTGCAATTAGATATATTGACTTACATTCTACTCTATGACCGCTTCTTTACAAATAATTATGAACCGATATAGAAGTTTAGATTCTAGAAAAGTCCTTCGGATTCATGGATTATTAGAGGTTTCCACTTCATTCTGTGGCACTTAGAAGTGAGCTAGGAATGTTTGGGCATGATGACATATTTCTTGGTCGAGGAGGGTGATTTCAGTGTCAGTGTAAGGCACAAAGGGAGGTCTTGAAACAAATTGCAGGGCTTCCCATCTCAATCCGTGGAAGAAAGCATGGTTCCTCACATCGGTGGCTCCCATGGAGGATCCCATGCAGGATCCGAGCCTCTTAGAGGGTTCCTTCACCAACAGTTTCTTAATGAGATCTTTGAGTGGAGACCAGGAGCCTGTTATGTGAGGATCTTTGCACATAATGTTGAAGAATGTCTCCTTTATGCTGGAGCCACTGAAGGGAGTCTTCCCATATTTCATCTCATACATTAATGTTCCCAACGACCACCAGTCCACTGGAAAGGAATGACCCGTGCACCACAGAACCTCGGGTGCAATGTACTCTTCTGTTCCTACGAATGAATGGGACTTCATGGTTCCTTCAATATCCCCATCAATACTGGTGGATCTGGACGACCTCTCCTCATCTGAACAATAATTGTAACTATCTGCAGACTCATGTTCTGATCCTGTTTCATTAACTTGGGGGTATAGACGAAGGGAGAGATCGAAATCAGTAAGCATAATGTGACCGTTGTCTTGGACCAATATGTTCTCTGGCTTCAGATCTCTATACACTATCCCTTGCTCATGCAAATACTCCAGCGCTAGTACCACTTCGGCCACATAAAACCTTCAGCATATCACATATATTCGAGACTGTAACTTATCTATATAATAACGCATAAGAAAACTTTGGAATATATATATATATATATATATATATATATATATATATATATATATATATGACATCCCATATTTGTTCCTGTCTTTGTAAGCAATAATACTCTCATGGAGTTATCTAACGGAGTCCAATTTTTTACACGCAATGCTAATTTGACTATATGAATACGTTATGAGAAAATTTACAGTTCTGTAGAGATGATCTGATATAACCAAACCAGTGGTCTCACCTGAGGGCAGATTCGGAGAGAACTTTGTTGGGCTGTGAATGCCTGAAAAGGTTGATATCTCCTCCTGAGCAGTATTTCATGGCAAGAAACATATGGTTTTCAGACTAAAAGTGCGTGAGAAGTGAAGGGAGGAAAGGATGATGGAGGGTGGAGAGGATCTCCTTCTCATTGGCAGCCATGTGAACTGCCTCCTTCTTTCTGAGTACCTCTTTGTTCTTCACTTTCACTGCAAAAGCTTCGTTGGTGCTGTGCTCAACAGCAAGGAAGACTGAACTCATATGGCCTTGTCCAAGCTTCTTCACAACACTGAAGGCCTCCAAAGGATTCAACCTCATGCTCCTCTTCGTCTCTTGGTGTTTACAGATGAAAATATCCCCTGCCTTACAGAATCGCTTGTCTTAGCAGCAGAATGATCTTGGGGTTTGGATAACAACCTGACTGCAGACATTCTTTTTTACGTACTGTCTGACCTCCTTTGACGATGGCAATTAGAATAGGAAGAAGAAGATGATGGAATGGATACTGTAGTAATGCGTGGTATAAGGTCACCCAAACTGTTAGGGTGAAGTTTCATTTCTTCCACTCATTTTATAGGATAATTGTTGAAATAATGTAACTGCGAAGAGCATTCTTATTATTATTGGATTAAATCYCCATTGCGGATTAATCATGTCATTATTATTATTATTGTTATTGGATTAATCCCCATTGAGGATTAATCATGTCGGTAATTGTATATTGTATTAGACAATTATAAAGGGCAAAATAAGAAGTCGGCCCCAACAGTTATTATGGAAGACCCAGAATTAATTAAAGGTGGGTTTACCCATCCAGAGTGAGAGGTCGACCCTGCCAGTTGTGACCTTTCACACGTGTCAGTCTTGTATAAATAAGAGGCTAGCGCCTCACTTTAAACACACAACTCACTTGCTCATTCTCTTATGAGGCAACCTGCAATTACAGATGGAGAAGAGTGGCGCATCTTTTGGGGAGGACTATCTGTATTGGTTTGAGTTATCTCTTGAACATTGTATTGGCAATTTATGATAAGGAAGTTTTTGTTGGGTTTTCTTCCCCTAGAGGTTTCCAAGGATAAATGTTGTGTCTCTTGTGAATGTGTATTTCTCAGTGATCTTGTTCTTATGATGCTCTTATCTATTGAAATGCAAAGAACTATAATAATGGCATAAAACATTAACATGGGATCAGAGCCAACCTGAAGGAAGCACAATTTGCAAGAGGAAAAATGTCACTGTTACCGTACCCAAAAATTAGGATTTTGCAAAAGTGAGTATTTTCAGCTCCCTAACCTCCTAGAAAGTTGTGCCCTCTCCCAAGGATCATTTTGGCACTTAGAGCGCACCTTTTCAGTGGCTAGATCTCCCAGAAAGTGAAACCCTAGTTTCACAAAGTACCAAAAAAATAGAGTACCAGAAGTACCAGAGTACAGAAGTACCAAAAAACCAGAAGCACCAGTCTAGAAATCCGCAAATCAGATTTGAAGGAGTAAAAGTTGGATTTTCGAAATTTCGACTGCACCGGCTAACTCGCCTCAGCCCAGCGCATCTATCCCCTAGATCAGAATTTCAAAATTCGAAATTTGAAAAATTAGGGTTTCCTCATAAAACCCTAAGTTGCAGTTGCAGTTGCAGTTGCAGTTGCAGCCGTAGAACCAGCTGCAATCACTCTT